>JAUCMT010000053.1:8346801-8366925 GCA_032357475.1 Enteromius thamalakanensis
ACGCAGGGTTATTACTAACAATAACCCAACGATGTTGAAAAAATAACCCAACCTTTTAAAAAATAACCCAACATAATTACCCAATATGTGTAACCCATCTATTGGGTTAAAAAAATAACCCAACGTTTTTTACTGTGGTAATATAGTAATATAAGGAATTACTTTTAAATAGCAGTAACAAGTAACATATAATATAGTACAGTTTGGAAGTAACTTGCACAACACTGGAAACGGACAGCAGTAGGGAGAGTCGTAGAGAAGCTAGCTATCTCTCTGTATGGCTCTGGCAGTAGGTTAATATAGTCAGTCTATCAAAAGGACGTAAAAGTAATATGTGAATGCTTATTTTCAGTCGTCTCTTCTCATTCAATTGACATATATTCGAATCTAATAATAGGCTACTTTTTGATTTTGTTGTTTCAAATAAGAGCTAACAGCTTAAAGTGAACCATGACACTGAAATTAAAGCAATGGTGGCTGAACGTCTCAAAAATATTTATTTAAAAAACGTCATGGCAGTACCAAAATGCTTATTTATTTAATATTATGTCAGGACCATATCATGTTTCAAACCATTTTATTTGTCATTCTTATAATTTGTAGTAACCTTTTTTCTTCTACGTGTATTGATGTAAACGCCCCGTTTTAATTGGCATGCGCGTAAACACTGAAACTGCGTTTAAACTGGAGCGGAGGAAGTTACCATGGAAACATGGCAACAACAAATCATTACACGCGGCGAATCTCCTTCTTTTACATTGCTTTTTAAGGTAAGTTTAGTCCCAAAATAATACATAAAACTTTTCCTTCATGCAATAGACACCCTTATGTTGAATATAATTTACTTTATAGAGATGGTTTAACGTTAGTTTCTTTGACAAAAAGTCCGTTAGCATAACCGTCAGGCTAACATTAACTGATGTTGGCTAACCGTAGACTTAAATCTTATTTTTGAAGGTTTTTGCTTTTAAATCACATATTATGTGTGAATGACAGGTTTTCATTTTGTTAATATTTTTGCTGACAATTTGTCAATGGATAAATGGAAGTAAACTCCATTTATTTAACGTTAAAGGGTTCACTGTACTGTTAATCGGTGACTTCACTAGAAAGTTAAACCTCAAATATACACTACTGTTCAAACTTTTATACATAAAAATACATGTAAAATAAGTATAAAATATTGTACAAGGCAATCTCCTTTAATTCCGTAAAACGTTTTTATAAAATGGCTGCAAATGAACCAAACTCACCCAAACTTAATTGAACATAAATATACATAACATTACTAAAACAAAAACCCAACTGCCTTGCTTAAATGACACCAAAATAAAAACTCTACATAAATACCCATGATGCATCGGGTGCATAAGTCCGTACCAGCTCATAACGAGTGCGCTCTGCCCTCACAGTGAGCATTGGTTAATGGCAGTCATGTGACTGATGCGAGCCAGGTTCTTTTATTTAGCAAAACTGGGTTTAATAGTTACATTTTATTGTTATGGGGCAAAGACAGGGCTCCATACACACATACACATAAAAAAAAAAAAAAAAAGAAACCCCAAGAAAAGGGCACTTGAGGTATGCAGGAGGAAAGGGGCGGGTGCTCAAGCAAAGGAATTAGTCCGTGTACGTGTGAGACGGAGTAAGTCGCCACCACACACGTCCTACATTTTCCAGAGGCTCATGTGCAACAGACACATGCATGCAAAAGCTCGGAGGGGTCTGCACTTTTCAATTCGTGCACACTCAATTCGTCGTACAGAAGAAAGTCACATACACCTAGATGCTTCGTTAAACACTGGTTAGTACACCCAATTAACAAAACTTAGCCTTTGTATCATACATGAATTAGTCTCTCTCTCCCTTTTTTTAAATAAATATGTCTGTTTAAAACGTATAGTGCTAAAAGTGATTAAAAAAAACTATTAAAACAGCTTAAAATGCTATACATTTAGACACACATAGGCTTACATAAACTCAGATATTTTCAGTATAAAACGTATCTGTTACAAAAGTATTATATACAAATAGTTTGTATAATATATTAATATACAAAAGTATTATTTGGGCAACAACAGAAATTTTAATATATCTTTAATATTTTTTTAATTTTAGGAATGAAGTTAAATGAAGACAATATAAAATAAGAGAAAAAACATTAGTCATTTTTATAAATTATATGCATTTATAAGTCCAAATTACAATATTTAATTATATATAAATGATGCAAGAATTAATCCTTTTTTATAGGCCTGTATTAGAAATAAATATTATAACAAATGTTTGAGTATTATAAGTATGAATTTAATTCTAATTTATAGCCATATTTGTATACAAGTAGCCTATAGCATTATATATGTTTTTTAAATAAAATTTAAAACATTAGAATATTTTTATTAGGTGTTATATGTATTAAATATGTGTCTATAATCCAAATTTTATTCAACATAAAATATTTAAAATTTATAAACAAAAGTAAATAGCTAATAAAGAAACTGCATATACCTACTTTAAAGTACAAAACTAAATATTAAAAAAAAAAAATTAAGAAAAGAGGAAGAATATTCTCCATGGTAACATACATGCTACAAAAAAATACAAAATAAATTTATTTTGCTTATGCTTAATGTGATAATAAAATTACCAATATACTCAGTACCAATATTTAATGTTTTTGTACGCCACAAAAAAATGTCTTCATTTTGTGGCTTTTCTCGAAAAATAATACAACATGCCATTAACTGAGCAGATTAAACCACGTACCATGAAATTAATTCAGTTAAAAATGCACCGACAACCCAACATGAAACAGATAAAATCTTATTACAAGCACGGGGAGTAGGAGATAATCTAGCAGTTAATAGCATTCAGGTCAGACAATGCTCTTTTGCCGACACCGTTGTCATTCAAAGAAGGTGACAATGAGATGCTGAGGGAAGGGGTTTTGGGTGCCAAATAACAGCAGGGCATCTACGTATCTCAACACCTCGCCCGAGGTTACCCCGAGGACAAGAATGAAAACTGAAGGCATGAAAAGGACACAATATCAACATAAAATTGCATCTACAGTCAATAAGACAGCATCTAAGCATAGCTTACAGAAATGGAGCTTGTGAACCATTGCACCATGAAAAAAGCAGTCCCAAACTCAAACACAGCCAAATATTTCAAAGCAACATCTACATTAAAGGAAAAATCGAGAAAAAGGAGCTCCTGGTGCATAAGCGCTATTTCAGGCACACTAAAAACACGGCTCTCCCAAGACTCAACCATCTCCTCTTCAAAAAACGCCCGACAGCAAAGAAATCCCAGCAGGCCGTAGATCTGATATATACTTTGAAGGATTTCCCCCGTTCTTCCCCCCCCCTCAGCATCTCTGTTCTTCTCAAAGCCTCCAAGAACAATCACATTTCACTACGATTTTCCCTCACCGCCTGTTTATAGCTGTCAAAAAACATCTGGAGGGAAAAAAGCCTCCCAGCTAGGTCAACAAACAAGAACCGTTTTGATGGCCGGCCCGATTCGCTTTGTTCCTTCACAGAGACATCTGCGTACTTCCGCAATGCCTTACAACTGAATTTAATGCACTCGTTTCATTTGAGAACTTGAGACTGTTCTCAAGGGCATGTTTTTTTTTTCTTACATGCAACCAGAAAATGATTTCTTGTGGCGTCAAGGGCCGTTCAGAGAGTCCTTGGCAACAATCCACCCCCTCTTCTTCTCATGAGGAGTATGAACGCCGCTCACCTTCGGCTAAAGCGATCAGACCGGATCCAGTGTAGGTGGAAGCGCCTTGAGAAACAAACACCCAAGGGGTCAGAAGTCGTTTTATACCTCACCAATGACTTTGCAATCAAATGTAATGAGTCCAAAATTTAGCCCATATCCTGGCTATGCACACAATACATAATTCTGTAAAATATATACACGCGCATAAATATTTTTACATTTTACAGATTTGTGCATTTAATCAAGACAATTATTTTTATGTGGAACAAAGGCATTACATTGATTGCTAAACTATAGTTGTGCATGTAAATATAAAAGTCTTACGCATGGAACAAACATTTTGCACTATATAAATTATGAATACTTAGTATTTATACATGTAGACATGAGGTACACATTTAAATATTAGTATTCTTATAAGTTCTGGTATGGAACAATTTCTACATTATAAACTAAAAATATGCACACACATATTTTACATATGCATGGCGTTTTACTTAACAAAATGGAGAAAAAAAAAAAAAAAAAAAAAAAAAAAAGCGAATTATTTTTTTTGTAACGTTAAAACGTTTTGTAAACGTTAAAAAAAGACAACATTTGATTAAAGTTGTCCTAAAACCAAAACTGAACTTCTGATCCACTTCAAATGTTGAATACCGTACACACAGCACATATTTAATGCATATTTTACCTTGCATCGTTTATGTATATAAACATCCAAAAGGCACAACACCATAACTTGTATTTAAGGCAAAAAAATAAAATATAAAACAGTTGCATCAAAATGCTTCACCTATCAATCAAAAACTAAGTGATCATCTGCCACCTACTGGCCAAACTGCACATGACACTTACATCAAACTACATGTACTACAAATCCTTTTATTTGGCTGTTTAACATTGAAAACACACACACAAACAAGAGATCCAAAATTAACAAGACAAGCAGCAATTTAAGAAGCCATCAAAAGAGCCTGTCAGAAAAAAACAGAACATACACAACGAACACATTCTGCAACTGCTGCATTATTCTTGATTTGCATACTAGTATTAGTACACACTGCCATCATTAGGCCTCAGGAGGAACTACCTGAAAAAAGAAACACAGGTGACTTGCAATATAGAGCTCAGAAGAATACAAAAAAAATTAAATAAAAATGCAAAAAGGTGGTGAACGAGCTTGGACAACCGTACCATCTCCAAATCTTTGATCAGCACGACACCCTTTTCTACTTCCAAGTCACTCTCGGTGTCATTGTGCGACCGGTATTCCTCACTGTCCGTCTCAACTGCGCTAGGCTACAGGAGAAAAGGAGCATGCCGAAATTTGGCATATACAAGTGATGCATACCCACAGGATTTGGGAAGGTAAAGCAAACCTCATAGTCCGGATCAGCTGCGTGGTCTTCCTCGGCCAGCTCTTGATTGAGCGCCTCCACCCAGGACTGCTGCTCTACCTCATCTTCCTCATCCAGGTCATCCTGTTTTCTCTTGTTGCCTTTGCCACAAGGCTTGGTAGGGGAACAACGCACCTCTAAAGCGGAAACAAACACACCTGCTGCACGTTTTCCTCTCCCAAAATGGATGTTTTTTTTGTTTTTGTTTTGTAAGGGATAGCTGTACCAGGGGACACAGCACAGCCAATGCTGGTGCAGACTGGATAACCCAAAGCACTCTGGACACGCCGGGGAAGGATGGCCAACAGCAGCCGTGTGACCCTGTGGAGACGCTTCCGGACTGTTCTGCACTGCCTTTCTTGCGGGGAGCCACTTTTTTCCTCTCGAGCAGGAGAGTTGGCCTTCACTGGTGCGGAGAACCCAAATAGCCACCACAAGCCACGGAGAGTGCGCATCTGAAGAAAAGACATAGGAGGTCAAACAGAAAATAGCCATCTACTGAAAGATACAGTATCCACCTTTTTTTTTTTTAATGCCGTAGTTCAACTAGTGCGTGTTAAATTACAACAGTATCTCAAACTAAAATAATTGCAAACTTGTACGCGTTACAGTATAATTTGCTCAACACTGGTTAAATATTGTAAATTTTGATTTCACGCAGACTTTAATAATCTTAGTTTTTAAATGAGTACACACTACTGAACAAACATAAGTATCAAAATGCATCTTTGTCAAAACAGAAAAGCAAAAGGTACTTCTGATGACAGCCAAAAACCCAGTTGAATCTGGTTAGTTTTAAACCTGCTGGTTTATGCAGTTTTTTTGCACCAAGCCATCAGTCTATAGTTCAGCTGGTTTTCCAAAATGCACACATTACAGACTAGTGTGCCCATTGAGACCAGCCACCACCTTAGGCCTAAAGTTTTATTTATTTATTTATTTATAAAATACATTTCCTTAAGTTACATTTAAAAAAATTGAATGCCAAAGTGTTCTGAGGCGGTTAGTTTAAAGTCTGACATTTTAAACGAGCAAACAGACTAGCAATTAACCAACCCAAACATATACAATCATGAACTAATTCACTAGCGATTAAGTGCTACTCACAGTAAACCTGACTGGCCAAAACTGTGAAATTCGACAGAAGATGGCTGACACGACTCCACCTCTCTTCACCACAGCTTTCTTCTGTTGAGAACAAAAGCTTTGTCTTTATAAACGCTTATTTAATTCTGAACGTCTCGTAGGGACAAAACAAACACGGTTTTACCTAATAATCAAATAAACGTACCTCTTGGCCCTCGATATTTTCAGACTCAGCGGCGTAGTTACTTTCGGTAGTCATCTCGACGCTCTCTGAACTAATCCACCGACTCGCCGTCAATTTACCAGGCAGCCGTGCACGTGCTAATTAAAACAGGTGCGTCTTCCGGTTCACTGCGGTTCGCGCGCGTGGAGATATTGGCTGTGTTCTTTTTAGTGCGCACTACATACTTTTTTAGAAATAAGAAAAAAAGAACACAAAGAAACAGTTACTAGAACTTGTTACATTAAAAAAAAAACAGATTTTTGTTTAAAGCTTGGTAAAAAATCTATATAAGTAGGCTATTTCAAATAATTAGCCAACATTTAACGTTTAATTTAAATTAATTACAGTGTATTATTTTTACCTTGTAATATATTACCTCAAGATGAAAGCACATCAAATCATAAAAAGTTAAATATTACTAAAATATACCTTTGGTACAAATTTTAACCTCAGTACGAAGTAAAACCCTTTTGTAGTCTACAGTATTACCTTTACAGATATGTATGCAATTATTTAACTTGGCATATTTATATATAAGTACCATAAACATAAAAATATAAATATAAAATAGACTCTAAATTTATACATCAACATAGGAAATCTCTTAAAAGAGTTTTAATAATCTCTGTGCCATTTCGTTTGGTTTTGTTTCCGGTTCTATTAACAGTAATTGCAGTATAGTTACAGTTTCTTGAGGGTGTCGTCTCTGTCATCACCTTCAGTCACGGAGGAGACCCGTCAAGGCGGGAGAAAGCCACATTTGGGCATGTTTCCGCTCACGGCTCCCTCGTCACATTTACGCACGTCTAAAACAAACAGAGAGGGGCAAATTTGAAGGGTCTGGAAGACTATAAATTTCCGAGTGTGCTCTTTCAGTCACAACTTTCTGCAAACCGGCAATAAACAACACTTATTCTATATTTTATATAATTAGAAAAAGCAAAGAATGGCAGCACTGCACAAGAACATGACGGTTACGCGCACCATCAGTGCTGGAAACTGCACGGGGACGAGCGCCAAAAGCCAGTCAGAAAGCGAGGGATTCCTGTTCCCGCGCAGACACAGTTCCGCGGGAATACTCGCGCTCAAATGGGCCACCGCGAGAAGTAGTTCGTTCGGAAGTTCTCACGCGTTAGAAAACCGCGGGAGTAAAGATAGCATACGCAGTATCGTCGTGACACCGGACAGCATCCCACAGTTCACCATTCCCAAACTCGCCCTGGAGGATGGCTATAGATCCAGAGGGAATGAGAAAGAACAACAAGGTGAAGAAGATGAAGACTGGGGGAGCACTGAAGACATCAATGGATCCTATCATCCTAGGCTTTCACCATCAGTATCATCCTCTTCATCATCCTCTGGCTTCAGTATATCTCCTGTACCTGGAAGAAAAGCCATCTCAGATGTCAAACGGGCTCAAACTCGGAGCAACTGTTCTCTGGTGGAAGCCGAACATTGCTCTGACCCTGCCAGCCGAGCGGCTCTTTCCTTACCTCACCTTCCCAAAGTCACCACCCCATATGGCTTCGTAACTTTGAGCAAAAGCCCACAAATGGCCAATGAGGAGGCGCTCTTCTTCCAGGGCTATAGACGTTATGGTCAGGAGGAAGAGATAAACCTGTCCAGACACCCTAAACTGGAAATGAAAAGAAGCATCACTGTCAGGACGTCACCCATCCAGACACATGCCAGCACCCCTCCACATCAATCTCCCGTCGCTCACCGCTTCTTAAGAAGCCACAGCGTTGCTGGAATCGAGATCCAGAAGCAACTGCCTCAGTCAGTGAAACAGGTCACCAAAAGCAAGCGGAGCCTTTGGGGAATTCTTCGCAAAGCAGATAGAAAGTCTTTTGATTTCTGTTCAAACCTTAAATGAACAAACCCAGAGCAGTGCTGTTCAACAACACGACAATCAAGCACCTTCTATTACACATGCACTAGTTTTTGAGGCTGTCTGTTTTGTTTCTTGAGAATTTATTCATGTATTCATTTCATATATCCAAATGTTAAGATTAATTATGTGTTATTCATGACTTTATGAAGGAAATAAACTTTTTTTGAACATACAAATTGTTTCAAAATTCTGTCTTCTCACTGACTCAAAAAAAAAACGGCAATCATAAAGTCAATTAAAATAGAAATGTGACTTGAAATGTAGACTTTTTAAAAGAAATACAACACAAACAAACATCTTAAATAAAATATTTTCTAAAACTATATAATCTGCTTGCCATCCTTAATATGAATATGATGTAGTGAGAATCCACTGGTTTTAAGTGGACAGTTTGAAGTTACAAGACTGCTGACATCAATCCATGGTATAAATCTGTGCATAAGGAACCTCCAGCACTCAGGACCACAGCATGTGAAGAGTCTCATATGAGCCTAATGATGATCCACTTTAGGGTCTCTTCAGTGCTTGCTTTGTTATGGTCCCCTCCTCACCCTCACACACTTGTTTCTTTTTCATTTTGATGAGGGCTTCTTCCCCGCACTCATCTCTTAAATTAGAATTGGGCAATTCATCTTTTGATCCGCACTTCATGAACACAATGGACGCAAGAAATGCACTCATTTTGCTCTTTAGAACATGCAAATCCAATTAGACTCTTTATGACAGCAGAATTAGAGTAGGCTAATCTACACCAGTTGTCTCGTCCAAAATAAAATGCATAAAACAACACAAAATTTCTGATTGATATGACGTTTCGATACATAAATTACATTTAACCCAAGTTTATACTATATTGCATACTGTATTTTCTATTTGTTCGTAGTAAAAAAATATTACTATTATGAAGAATAATGCCCATTTTTGGGGAGAGAAAAATTTTCAGAAGAAAAAAAATAAATACTTGACTCAAGTAAACAAAAGTCAAATTTCACCTTTTTACTTTACAAATTGCTGCACTTTAGGTGTAATCATTAGTTTGAGATACTTATTGCAGCTATAGTATTTCATAACTGTGTTTACCTTTTAAGGAAATGTGTGAAATCTGATTAGTCGTAGGTTTTCTATGAGTGTTTTCAAGCACTCTGAAGCAAAGCTATACATAATGATGACAAAAGACCCAAACAATAACCCTCTCTGACTCACTCTCACCCTCCAGCTACATCCAGAGCCATCTGAAGACAGCTCCGTTTGAATGGAGGCTTTTTAAATTCAGCCTGACAGTACTTTTTAGTTATTTTTGCTGAACAATCAAGGTCCAATTACGGATGTATTTAATACAAAGTTTTGTGTGTAGAATTATCACATCTGACCACAAAAAGTTTGATGCAATAACAATATTTACTAATAATAACATTAACACTAAAGGTCAGTATACTTCAAGCCCATATTATGCTATTGGTGCACAGGATATGCCCTCATGCGGCGCATATGGAATAATTACAGAAGCTACCAACAGGGGGTAACAAGAGCCAGCCTGTACAGAACAATAAACTGCATATGACCCAACCACACTTCACAGGTCATCATAATTCACCACTAATAGGCTTACTTCTTGGTTCTACCTTCTGCATTGATGTTTTTGGTTCCTCATAAGGCTTTGCTCTTAGATGTGGGGAGGTTTTGTTCCTGCTAGTGCCACTCTGTAAGGCTCAAATGGGATATTGTGCAAAGTGCTGTGTAAAGGGTGCTTTAAAATTAAACTGAATCATCTAAATCTCAGTTTAAATCAACTGAATCAACCCTTGGGTCCATTTTGGCCACAACAAGGTCTCAAGTCGAGGATGATCATTGTAGATAAAGAGACAACAGCATCCTCTAGTGACTTGATAACAACAATGCAATAGACAAAATCACATATCTGTTCTTATCTGTGGCTTCTTGGCTTGCGTGTGTCTATCTTCATCCAAGCACTTTTTTAAAATCTGTTTGTTACTGGTGTAATTTAAGTTGCTTAATTATATGTTATGTACAAAATATTAATAAATAGTGTCAGAATTATCAGACGGTGCCCAAATTTATAGAAATGCTCAGTAAGGAGTCTTCACCTTGTTGAGCAGAGTCCCTCCACCTTAGGTTTGACTTTCAGCACAAATGTTTCTCAGTACATGACCCCGATGTACATTAGCATGTCATCCAATGACAGTCAAAACTAGTTCCTTGTTTGATAGTTTCCTTATTTGAAAGTACAGTGAACAGATGTGCACAAAATGCACTCTGCTTTTCCGCTAGCAACCTCAGATGCTAGATATGCTGTGGCAATGTCTCAGACAGCCACAGAGAGAGAGTAAGTGAGGTAACTGCATGTGTGCTAATGAACAAGAAGAAAACTACAGGAACTGACAGTTGGAGGTGGGTGAACCATATTCACGAACGCTCACAGTGTCACACGCTAAACTACAATGCATCAAGCAACAGACGATGCTCTCCTGGGAGCGTCAGAAGGGACATTGCCACCTGCACTGCCCATCAAACAGCGCAGGTAAGAGATGCTAGTGCTATGATTTGACACATGTGAGCTGCGTTACAGGAAACCTCACACCGCGAAAGTTACTCGTAGCGCAATATAGTGATATATCACAAAAGTGAAGCAAGCCTGGCCTAGTAACTTCATAATGTTCTCATTTTCAGGAGCAGGTCTTCTTCAAGCTCCGTCCAGAATCTAGAGCTGAAGATGGGAGATCTACACTTGCCCGAACCACAGACCCCTGTGTCTCCTTTTACTGAAGTGTTTACTCCTACTTACTGCAATGCAGTGCACTGTCCAATACATCACCGCTACGGTAAGCACTAACAAAGTGTTTAGAAGTATACTTTAATACAAAAAGGTTTTAGTGATAAGGGTCTAACTAAAATGAGAACTGGTTTCTGTAACTTTTTTTAAATTTGTAGCCTTCCTCATTTCTGTTTATAGACTTTAACACTGTATTTCTTGAATACAAAAGTATTATTGAGGGAAGTAACACCTGAAACCAATACAGTAAGCCGCTAGACAGACAACTAAACCACATGTAGTTCGTGTTTCATGGCAATGTGGGAACTGAGACAGTTTCCACTGAATTACATTTCATGGTATCATACATCAGAGCATGGATGTGGGCGTGCATTGTATGTACTTGTTGTGTCTTCTGTTAATAAATGTATTACCTATATCTTTTCACGCAGAAAATCACCAGGTGAGATTCTTCTCAGAGGAAACTCCTCCTCCAATACCCAAAAAGAGTCTGACGAGGACCCTGTCCCTCCCAGAGGAGACTCTGAAACCACCTTACCACGATCATACAAGAACCTGCAACTATGAAAATCCCCTCTATATGATAAGTCCATTCCACAACACACTACAAGAGGAGAAACATGAGGGTCTGTCCTTTCGCGAGGTGACCTTTGATACACCAAATGAGCACCTTGAAGATGTCTTCAGAAGCTTCATGAGTCATGAGCATGTTTTCATGGGCATCCAAGAGTGTTATCTTCAGTTTCTCAAGAACACGCTGCAGAACGTTGAATCGAGCGTCTTCCTAAATGAACAGGAAATGGAGACCGCGAAGACTTCTCAGCCTAATGACTTTATTTTGTGTGAGCAGCAGTGGACCGGGAGGGATGGTTTCCACTTGGTTCTTTGTCCAAAGGTTCCTGGGAGACTGTTTTCAGCAAAGGTAAGAACATCAACAGTATACTAACATAAGAGACCATCAATCTAAGCTAGATGCACAAGGAATCTAGTTAGCAATTGTAGCAGTCTGTATTTGTTTGTGTATGTGTGGGCGATAATGCACAAGGGTTTTCAATCCAAATCTGTAAGTAGGCCATCAATGCTTCCCAGGCAGAGCCCCTGCACCACAAGCAGAATGCACACCCTTATAAGGCAGCTCTTGCTTTCAGTAGAAACCCTCAAAAAAAAAACACTTCCTTCTTAAGGCCAGGTGTTAAGCAACAGCATCAGCAGTATGAAATACATTAAGATTTTGACTTTGTTTTTGGTCAAAATGCAAGTAAAGAACTTAAAGAATCCTATGTTGCGTGACTCGAAACTCAAAATGACTCCTTAATATTTTGTTAGGTTCACCGAGGGGATTCAGCATCAGACTGCACCATGTCCATGCCACATCCTAACACTGAGCAAGGGTTGGTCCATTTTCCTCAGTGCACAACTATAGATCAAACTTCCACCACACAACATGCTCAGACATCTCCAGAGCCTTCACAAACAGTTGCTGATCTCCTGGAGAAAGGTGTTAGTGTAACTGTGGTAAGAGATTTTCCATTGGGAACACTGGAGGACTTTGTTGAGCAAGGACACTCTTTGCACTCCACCCTTCCTGAGGTTTATGAGAGGAGGCTTTGTCTTCTTGCCCTCCAGTTGGTGCTAGGACTACAGCAACTGGGACATGTTAAAGTCAATCACAGGGAATTGAAACCACAGAATGTGGCGTTAGTGTGGCCTTGTATCATGCGCAAAGAGGCTGACTCAAATTATTATCTTGGCGAGATGAAAAAGGGAAGCATGAATACAAGCGCTTCTACAGGTATACCCATGATCACAGTACCCGAAGAGCACACGGACAACAAAAGGACGAAAAGTGAGATTTGTCAAACCTTATGGGAGAAGTGGGGCACACCTCGTTTGGTCCTGAAGAGTCATTATGAGGATGAGGTTTTGCTAGAAGCAAAATCCCAAGAGTTCCAGTTAGGGACTTTGCTGAGGTACTGCCTACATCTTAACGACAATTGCTCATCTGTGTGGACGGTGCCTCAGGACACCCCATACACTCCTGGCCTGCTGTGGCTGGTCTCCCAGCTTGCATCTGAGAAACCTGGGCTACTATTAGCCGAAGTAGTGGGTGTCCTCCAGGCCCTGCTTTGGGGTCCTCGACAGGGACTCTTTCGGCAGAACCAAATTGAGAACTCTGTGCTTTCTAATTGGCTGCTACTGAAGCGCTCTCTTTTGGTCCTCAAGCTTGCCGAAAAAGGATTTTTTCACGATCAGCCTGGCTTGGACTGGGAAGACTACCTCTGTCTGCAATATCTGTCACTTACCAACCCAGAGACTATGCGTAGCACAACTGAACGTATGGGTCTTCATGATTTCATTACGACTGCTTAACAGATAAGTATGTAATTATTAATGACAGCGACCGTGATTTGGTGAGCCTTAGAGATAACTAATCTATACTTCGTAACATCACTGATATGATCTAAAAGAACTGTTGTACAATCCTAACAATATATATATGAGCTGCTGTATACTTGCACAACGCACAGAAAAATCCACATATGTCCACAAATAAAGAATCAGTCCTTTTTATTAAATCAAGGGGGTACTAATCGGTTTTAATTTGACACAATTTAAAGAAACAAATTCTTAATTAGTGGCCATGCTGCCTTTTCTTTTGCCTTCATGTTCAGTGCCCATCCATGTATGCATCACTACGCTTTTCATTTTTCCCTAATTCTACAAAATCAACATGTAAAACACTTGGTGCATATTGCACCAAGTGTTACCTGCTTTATATTAACTGCTTAACATTCAGAGAATTCCCTTCTGAATTCCCATTTACAGTAGAGGCATAAGCAATAAAAACTTTGTATTATGGCTAAATCAGCTTATTGTTGGAGTTCAACCTTGTGACGTTTACTGATTAACAATACCAGGGAAAAAAAATTAATCAGGGTTAAAAAAAGCAATAAAGACTTCAGCAAAACAAAGTCTTATCATTTACATTAGATTAATGGAAATGAATAGAGGGAGCTACACAAGGTAGTGGTATAAGGTGAGCATTTTTATTCTGCACACGGTCAAACATGCAGACAGATCCTATTGAAGTCATAATTAAGAACTCCAATTCATGCACACATTAAGAAAACAACTTGAAGACACTGGTAAAAAGAAAAATCAACATCAGCAATGAAATCCATGATTCTACAAACATTGTTGCTTGAGGGAGCTTAACCATAAATATTATGCACAAAAAAAAAAAATATCAGTGTGGGAATGGGTGAAGGGGAATCAGCAAGGAATCCAAATTACATTGGAAGTTAAGCCCAGCGGTAATGGCTTAAAAACTAATGGTCACTGTAGAAATTTGGTTTACACTAGTGCAAATACGACTGAAAACACAAACAAAACCAGCACAACCCTCACAAGAACTACAGCGTAGTAATTAACATGAACTACTATTCAAATGTGACACATTCGTACTAGGTTTCTTTTAATGGTGACCATGTTGAGTGAGATACAGCATAGTAATTAGAAGCAAGATTTGATTGATAAGCTTTATTCGTCACTATCGGAGTCTCTTTCGATGCTGTAAGCCATGAAGAAAGCGTCGGGGCGGGTTGGGACGAGGGGATGACCCGGTCTCACAATCTCAAAGCCCATGAAACTGAACGTCCGCAGCAGCGATGCTGGAGACACAAGCGCAAAGGAAGTTAAAAACCAGGTTAAATAAAGGTTAAATATTGTTAAAGGACACAGTAAGAGCCTTACCTCGGTCATCTCGGCTCTTGTGGAAGCAGATGAAAACGTGATCAACCTGTAACTTCTCCTCTGCGAACTCCAGCAAGAGTGAAAAACTTTTGGAAACACAGAACAATCAGTTTAAGCCACATACAAGGGTTTCTGTAGGGAGAAGCAACAATTAAACCGATGAATGTTTATTTGACTAACCTATCTTTGCTCCCATCTGGGAGGACACCAGTGGGGATTTCGATGTAAAGATTTGCCCCCTTCAGTGCTCCCCTCCAGACTAAGTGCTTGCTCACAGAGCAGCGCTGCTCAAAGAGCAAAAAACGTACACGGCTGTTCAACTGAGGGGCTTCCTCAAGAACCAGTAACTGAGCATCCTATAAAAAAATTAAAAAAAAATTGTTACTGCACATAAACACGCGAGGACATTTACTACAGTACAGCTGTGCAGCAATTAAATCATTAACATGAGACATCAGGCGTGGTGTAATGTCCAGGTGATGAGATTAACATGCAGATTAGATATGATGACCCTTGCACAGTGAGATAACTAACAGCATACATGCATTAACTGAGGAACACAGTTAAGAGACACTTAGGCCCGGTCTCACAAACAGGGTTTAGCTTAAGCCAGGATTAGGCATTAGTTAAATTAAGATATTTAAGCAACTTAAATGCCTTATAAGACAATATAACAGGTGTGCATCTTAACACAGAACAATGACACTGACATGTTTTAAGATATGCCAGAGAAAGATATTTTTATCTGAAACAGCTCAAGCATGCAATTTAGTCTGGGACTAGTTTAAGTCTTGTCTGTGAAACTGGGGGTTAATGTACAACTCAGCTAAAAAAAAAAAAAAAAAATGTGTCATTGTTTACACAAACAGCCTACATTTCTATGCAAACCAAGCCCTTTGTACTCACAGAATAGAATAGCTTAGCTGAAAGACTGTGATCCCGCTGATCATTCCCTCGCCCACCTGGGATCTTCAGGGGTGGGAGAGGGACATCAGGAACACCACAGAGGCCCCGGACACGGGTTACTGCAGCGATGGGAACTAGAACCATGAAACACAACACGCTTCTTAATACAATATTACACCAACATACAATGTATGGCTAATTTAACGAAATGAGTTAGCTCAGTTGGTAAAGGAGGACACCAAGCACAATTGGGAGGTCAAGAGGTATTTTGTTACACAAATGAATGATAGCAACACTGATATAACTTGGTTTTGTATTTTTATTAGTTATATACGGAAACCAACAACTTTGTGGATAATTTTGGCAATGCGTATAATTAGAATTTTTTTATTTTTTTAAACTTAACTATGGCTAAAAACATGACTAAGAATATTACATTCAACCATATAACCACCGTTTGTGTTTTATTGCGTTAGATGTAGTGTAATTTGTTTTGAATAAATCAGTTTTTGCAAGTGAACTCTTCATATATACTAGGAAACTTGATTCCAAACGTTTTACCCCAATAGTGTCAAGGAACCTTACAAGCTAAATCTTTTAAACTAATGGTTTGAGAAAGAAAAAAGAAAAGGTTATTTACATATTCTTGGTATTAAAGCATTAAGAAAATATTCTGGTCCAGGCAAGATCATGATGGGTTGAATTCTAAATTCTGACCATACTTGTTTTTATTTAAACTTAGTAAAATACTGCATGGGCCAAATTGTGCATATGCAAATCTTTAACCGGAACAAAAATGAATGCATTGGGGCAAACCAGCACAACCCCATTTCACTTCAGTTAAGCAATGTGAGGGCAGCAACAAGAACTTTTGCTTGTCCCATTGAGAAAAAGAAAAAAAGAAAGCCTAATCCCTGAAGTCAGACTACCCTGACTCTGCATTCACAAGAGACAGAGTAAGCCCGTTACAGAGGCTGTGATCACATGGGAGGGGGATGAAAGGTAGTTACACAACAGCCTGTAGCAGGTGAATGAACACCAACACCATTCAAGCCCAATGAGTAAAAGGGATTACTGCAAGACCAGAAAACTTCTTATGAAACCATAGGCAAGATAAAGGAAGCTAAAACACAATTTTTAACTTGGATTTATGATGCATCAAAGACCACAATAATCTGGTGGGCAACTTCATACAAAAAAAGAACACAAGTAACTAGCGTTAAAAACACTAACACTTGCCCACAAGACTAAATGCATCCAAAAATCTAAGTTTCCCCTTTAAACATGCTTTCTCGGAGGATAATGCATCAAAAGAGACAAACAAAACGGATTTCTCTTTGATTACATTTCGACAACGTCTGGTTTTGAGCAGCTCTCTTTTCATTCTACAACACGGATTAAAGTATTTAAAAGGAGTCAATTATAGCTTAAGGCCAACACAATCATGGTACTCCATACAGTACAGCAATGACGCATGATAGAGGAACAAACAACGGAGGGGGATGGGCGAGGCGACGTTTAGCCATTAGCACATTACAAATCACATTACTTCATACCGGTATTTTGTGGGGAATTACTCATTTATATGACTGTTAATAATTCTTACTCAACTTATTCATACTCTTAACAGTGACACAAGAACAAAATACCCAACTGTTTTCGCGTTATCCAGTTACGTTAGCATTTAACGTTAGCCACCTCACCAACACTAACGTCAATCACTTGTTGAGCTGTGCGACACCTGAAGAAACCCCGTAAAGCATTTGTAAAAGCATAAAATAATCCCTTACACTTAATTGAAACACGTTATGACTCTACATAAAGCTTAAGTCATCTAATATTAGCTCAAAAGTCAAACTGAGACTGCATGGGTTTCTAAATTAAATTTAAACAGACTTTGGCAACAATAAGTTTTATCTGATGATTTAGAAGTTTCTAGAACGGTAACGACAAAACCTGTTACCTGGCAACAGGCCTGTCAATCATTCTAATCCGTGAGTGATTGACAACACGAGCCTACCTGAACAGACAGCGGCTTTCTCGCGTGCTATTTAACAATTAGTTTAAAATACCCTTATTAAAAAGGAATTATAATAGATTGCTCGATTTAAATCTAATTCCGCAAGCTTAAAACATAAAATCGAATTTGCTTTACGTTGCATTTCGTCATACGGTTTATAGCTCGCTAGGCTGTACAGCTAAAACAAGGCCGCGCGCGAGTTATCTACATAAAAGTCCCACATTACCTTTCACTCTCGGGTTTATTACGGGTCATTTCGATCACTGGCATCTTGGATATATTACTCTCTTTTTCTCTGACAAAACAATGGCTATTCAGGATCGTCTGGAGGTTGGATTTAACCATCCGGCCAACGTCAAGGCCCTACTGTTCTCTGTCCGTGCGCCGACTGAAAGTGTTAATGGCTGTAGGCCCGCAGTATTTATACTCTGAAACATGAGTGGGCGTGGCTTGGGCGTTGCGTCATGCGCTTTAGCAAACAAAAAATTAAAAAAAGTTATAAGCATAACGTTTGGCTTGTGAATTCATACGTGCAGCAGAAACTACAGAAAACATAGGATGGATTATAATTGGTATCTAATATAGCTACAGAATTTAATAATTACAACATTTATCATGATAAGCAGAGCGAGATGTAGGCTACTAAATATTATATTCACTATTTAAATGATTAAAAATAACAATACTAACATCTAAAAAACGACTAAATTGAATGTAAAATGAAAAGTAACATAAACAGGCTAATACAAACATTCAAGATTGCAAATCGGCTATGTAACATCAAAAGTGCCTGTATTTTTAATAAACTCTCAGCTGTTCCTGTCCATCAGGGCTGTGAAGAACATGAGACTCCTCCTTACAAAGTTTTTGCCCCCTACTCCGGCTTTGCCTGGTAAGAGCTGCTCGTTTAACTACTAACTACCACTAATGCGGTCGGTTTTGTTTGTTTATACTCAGAATTCTATGTTTTACATACATCACCCCTTTTTACTCTGTTGCCAGCTCTCGTAAATTTGTACTGTTTGCAGATGTAAAAAGACTGTAGATGTTTTCAGTTATATTTTTAGGTTTTCTTGTCACAAGTGTTGGTAGTTTTTAAGTTAGCAATTCATCGTTAGCCACCTCGAGTTAATCTATAAAATCAAATCACATAATAAATAATGTTATTAGAGTTCATAAATGTAAATCCCCTTTAATATACAAATTTAAGTGTAAGATTTTTACTTCGTTTTATTCCACAGAAACTTCCAGAAAGGATCACCAGTACAAGTATGTATCTATAACACTAAGTAATTAATTGTATATTTGCCATTACACTTAATTTCTTTTTTTTTATCTCCATTCAACAGTGAAGTATCGGCGCATATTTCCAGTTGAATCCTTGAGTAAGGTGGAAAATCCATGGAAGGGCATCACTCTGAACCGCTGTATATTAGTGGCCATGGTCGTTGTGGCGTTCAGCTCAACGGTTGAGATAGTACAAGGTGAATTATTCAATGTGAGATTGCAGTAAATGTTTGCGCATGCAAGTGCACAGCCAATCGATTATCATTGGAAATTTAAACCCTGAGTTTGTGATCGATGCCTGAGATATCCTGAAGGGGTATATTTTGCTTACCAAATGCATTGTTCAAAAGCCTTGGGTCAATTACTACATTTATATAGCAAGGACATATTGAATCAATCAAAATTCCCCACAACTAAACAGTTAAAGAGTATTTATGGTGTTTTAATGTTTAACAGAGACCATAGAGCCATACTTTGAAGCAACAGAAGATGATCCTGGATCAGAGCTTCAGGCTGGTGAAACAGAAGTAAGGCTCATTTGGATCGGTCTGAACAGTTTTAAGCTGGTTCATTGTTCCTGAATTGTCTGTCTTTGCTGTAGTCTGATTCATGGTGGGACGTCTTTGCATTTTGGAACTGGGGATCTGAGGATAAACTGGAAGAGTTTAAAAAGAAAAGAGCAGCAAGGCCAAAGCTGGATGGAGAGAAGTTTGGACCTCGGAAGATCCGTAACAAAGAACTGGCTAAAGGATTTCTCAAGCAGAGGGAATAGTCTGGGAGGAAATATTACTAAAACAGATGTAAAGAATAAATAAGTACAATACCAATCAGTAATATTCAGAAATATTTTTAGAATTTAAAATGGTTTTTATTTATATAAATATTAGTGCTGTCAAATGATTAATCATGATTAATCACATACAAAATAAAAGTCTTTGTTTACATAATATGTTCATGCTGTTTATTTATTATGTTTATATTAAAATACACACATACAGTATATACTTAGAAAGTATTTACATGTAAATGCATTTA
>JAUCMT010000053.1:8367025-8379305 GCA_032357475.1 Enteromius thamalakanensis
CATACAAATATATTATATAAAGAAAAACTTTTATTTTGATGTGATTAATCATGATTAATCCGTTGACAGCACTAATAAATATATGTTAAAATGTATTTATTAGTACTTAACTTTTTTTTCTGTGAACACGGCTGATTTTTCAGTCAATCTTTCAGAAGTCATTCTAATAACGCTAATAAAGAAACATTTCTTATTATTGCTGTTTGGTATTTTTGTGGAAACAAAACTAAACAAAAATTTAATTGCTTAGATGAATAATAGTAATAGACCAAAGAAACAATATTTTGCAAACTTGTTCACTGGCCTTGATATTTATCAAAGAATCCTGAATAAAATGTATCATTTTTTTCTACAAAAATATTAAGCAGCCAAAACTCTTTTCAGCATCTTTTAATAATGAGTACCATTATTAACAATTGAGCACCAACTCAGCATATCAGAATGAATTCTGAAGGACCACAAAAAATTCAAATAAATGTTTTTAAACTCTTAATTATTCCAAACTTTTGACTGTTAGTGTTAGTGTGTTTATAGTGTATAAACTAATCTTAAGTTTCATATAAATCTAAATCCACCTGCAACATACTGAGAGAATTTGGTGAATAGACAGTGAAAACAACATGCTTTTTTTATATTTACTTTATTCAAACACAGCCAAATATATCAGGACAGCTATTTATGTCATACAGCTGAAGTGGTCTAAAATTGTTTATATCATTGAATATGCAAAATCCCCCCCTAATTATCTAGTTTACACTATAAATGACATTTTATGTAGCATGTTTGCATATGTACCAGGTCAGTATGAAACAACAAAGCTTTGTGTGTTTACAAGCAAAAATAAATGCAGATGTATGAGGTTTTACCCATATGTTGCTATATATGCATGCACAAGCGCAATTAGAAAGAGCAATGTCAGCGACATTCGCACTTGGTCGCTACCACATTGGTTCTGAAGGAGATGTTGGTGCCCTCGCTCTCCAGCTCGATCACACACAGGTCATCAAACTCCACCGGTACGCAGCAGAGAGAGCGATTGACGGGCTGGCCGCTCTGAATGTGGCTGTTCAGGAGGATGGCGTGGTTGTTGCCTCTGGTGAGGGGGAATCTACACTCTCCCTCACAGTTGTTGATGTTTACTTTAGAGGGCTCAAGAAAGAACTTCCTCAAGGATATGGACAAGCTCTGAAGCCGACACTGATTGGGCGCTGATGGGCCATCTTCATCCGCTCTGGCTGCTCTCTGAGCTCTTTCCACCTCCCAAGTACTGAGTACCACCTGCAGGGCCTTGAGCAGCAAAACGGACCGATACTGGGCCCGTTTATGTTCTTTAGCAACTAGAAATGTCAAATGGGAACATACAAAGCTAGGTTTTATAGTGAATATTGGTGCTATATTCAGGTAGTATATATGAAAATACATTTAAATGGTCACCTGCTTCATCGTCCTCTCCTTCTAGAGAAAGGCCACTTAGTCTACTCAGTTTCTGAAGCCTGTCGATCACCTTTTGCCCCGCCTCCTGCAGTTTCACCCGAGCCATGGCTTCATCCAGTCTCATTCTGAGCACAGACAGCAGAGGAGAATCTAGAGTCACCTCCACTCTGTGATTCTGCAGGCCTTGCTGCCTCTCAGGGAAGACAAATACAGTCGGCGTGGAGGAATTGACCAGTCCTGAGAGCAGGGACTCTGTGGAGGACACTCCAAGGCTGAGAGGTGGAAGAGAATGCAGCGAATCCAAGTAGACAGGGTTTGCACCTTCCTGAATCGTCGGTCCCTCTTTCTGAGGAAGGACGTCTTTCAAGAACTTCTGCAGCTCGCAGAGGAAAAGATAAGTTCTGGATGGGAGATCCTCATCCAGTGGATTTCTGAAGAAAAAGGAAAACATGAGTAGTGTTCTAAATGGAATATTCAGTTAGGTGTATACTATTCGCATTTTTATTTTTACCGTAAAAAAAGCACAGATTTAAATAAGTCAGAGCTTGGTAATTTTCTAATTACATGATGCAGAATTAAATTGAGCAGTTTGAAGCTTTAGCAAGTGTATCATTTACCCGTGATATTTTAAGTGTGGCATCCTTTGCTCATCACGGTCGGAAAGGAAACGTAAAATCGGCCTCATTGACACATTGCTGCCATCTACCTTTCTCATCAACACGTCTCGAAGCTCAGACATGCTGGGTTTCGGCTCTGAGATGTAACAGAAAGAGTTCAAATTTACACTGTGAATGGCTTCTTAGGAGGAGTCTGTTTTTGAAGGGAAGAGTGTCTTGTTTTCACCTTTCCATGTCTCAATTGTTACTCTTAGCTTGAGGTGAACGTGAGCGTGATTGTGTCCTGCTGTAAGAACCAGGACACGCGTAGCTTCAGAAATGCAAACTGTCTGAAAGGCAAATCGCATTCATACCCCGTCATTTCATGGTCTTTCTCTACCATGAAGCAAAAAGTATTCAAAAATATGAAATCATTAGAATGAGGTTAACCTGCGTGTTTGGATGGATGGAATGGCTGTTGAATTTCACTCTCAAACCATCTCCTTTAAGGGAATTGACACCGAACAGGAGTATCACAGAGGCTGGGCTGCTCGGTTGAGCATGCCTTGGGAATGTGAGGGTTAAAGTCATCTCTCCTTCCCTCTCAGCTTCCCAAATATCTACAAAAAATAAAAAATAAATAACCACAACTCAATTAATGATGTTGAGAAGGATGAACATCCAACTTAAAGTAGGATTTAGCTGGATGTCAACTAATAGTGTTAATTAGTTGAGAAGGATGAACTTAAACCAGGGATTAGCTTGAAATCAAGAAAAAAAAAGAAGTCAAAGAAAATACATTTACCTTTTGTGGAATGAACATCCTTGAGACTACTTCGTTTTTGGTCCAAACTCTGTACTAGCTTCAGACTTGAAGGTTCAGATGAACATATTCCAAACCGCTGGGATTCGATACTCTCCGGTTCACTCTCTCCATTCAGGGTTGACAGGAAGTAATCCATGGCACGACTGCGAGCTAGTTGCTCTTCATTACATGGAACGTCTTCAGTGGATGGACCAAGCGGCTGTTCACTGGGGCTGTGGGGTACGCGTACCGTATCTGCAACTTCTTGCTCATCTCCATTCCATCCTGTTGGTCAGATACATAACCGTTCAAAAGCATCACCTGAAGCGATGGTCCTGGGGACCCCTCATCACTGCACATTATGGATGCACACTTTCTCACTGTTCACACCCAATTCAGATCTTGCAGACGAGATGAGATAAGTCAGAAAACACGGATGCTGTGACTGCTTCACATGTTGGGAGAAATGCAACAACCATGCTTTAATGCAGGGGTGTCTACTCCTGCACCTGAAGGGCCACCTTCGCTGCAGAGTTTAGTTAACCTTTCAGGCACCAGGGATTTTTAGAAAATGCTGGAGTTGCAAATGCATCAAGTTTCATAAGCTTGTGGCTTGAAAGGGCTTTAAAAAAGGATTACTGCAAATTAGAAAAATTTTTGGCATAACCGAAAATTTATGTGGGGTATAAATGTAAATCTAATCTGTGTATTATGACACCATAAGGGCAGATCATCTTGAATTTCATAATATTTAGGAAACTACAGGTATTATCCTCATTCCAAAAATGAGGAAACCAACAATATAACAGGATAAAGTACTAAACTATTACTTTAAGTAATAAAAACGTCCAGACTTTCTGACCCTGCATCGAGAGCAAATCAACTAACAGGTTGATCAAATGTCCCCAAATTCAATGAAGATACCATTAAAAATTACTGTATTCAACAATTTCTTCTCTTTTCTATTTTAACAAGGTGTTTATACCTTTCTGGGCCTTGAACCTGTCAGTCGCGTTGCTTTCTATGCAGGGTCAGAGAGCTCTTGATCTTCCCTTGTGTTCAGAAGTTGAACAAAGGTCTTACAGGTATGGAACAACATTAGTATGAAAAACCGATGACTGGATTTTCATTTTGGTGTGAACTAATCGCTTTAATGCAACTTACCTGGGACAAATGGAAGAGACTGACCTGATACTTGGGTGACCTTCTGGCTGCTATCCTGCTCTTTGTGTCCTACGCTGGTACCATACGACCCAATCGCCACAGTCAGCAACAGCACCCGCCAAAATCTTGCGCGGAAAAGCATTTTCTCTGATTCAATCGCAGAGAAATCCAGCACTTGTTTTAGGGTGGGTCACCGGTGAAGATGCGTTTTATATACACCCCCCTTTGCTCCTGAGTGCTGCCTGCCTGCCAAGAAAGCTCGTCCTTGGAGTGGCAGTAGGTATTTGAGGCACGTGGTGGATGTGTGAATTTCAAGGAATGGTGAATGGACATCACATGCCTTTGAGCTTTGATAAAGTGGAGGAGGACATCTTCCAGACAATGGTTTACTTTGTAGACCCCAGACACACATCGGTAGTAGTGAATAATAGCTTGATCCTCCTTGCTGGCAAACCGCAACAAAATGCTATTTTTACATTTGTATTCAATTCCTTCAGTTCATTCCCATGGGATGCAGTTAGAGTATCAGTTACCCAAAGAGGCTAGGCACGAACCCAACAAGGAGCTAATCTTAAAACTAACAGGTGCATCGATGTGTCTCTATGGCAAACCTCGTAGTGCAAAAGAGAATCTCAATGGCTTTCTGTGTAACATGGGTTATCATTAAGACAAGGTCGTGTCATGATACCAGCAGCGTTTAGTTCTTATTGCTAGCGACCTAGTACCTTGCTGGGATTGATATTTACAGATTGCTAATATAAACATGCAAGTGTAGAGCTGCTCAAGGGGACCTATATTCCAATACGCCTGCACCACTTCCCTATCTACAGTATCTCTTATGACTAAAATGAATAGCGCTAAAGGTTGACTCGTGCGAATTGCTCGCTGTCAAAGGAACAGGCAACAATAATCCTTTCATTACTTGCAGAGATCAGGGCTAGAAGACATACAGCTGCACTTGTTTTCCAGACTTTCAAGGTCCTTCCAGCGCTGGGTCGCTAGATGTTTGACCAGTCCCAAAAGATAAAGCAGGTATCTTTTAGCCAAAAGAACAGACAAAATGCTAGATTGTTTGCCATATCTGGGATTCCTGCTAACAGGGGGAAGGGGTTATTTCTTCAGTGCTTAATAGGGTTGTGATGCGCTTCTACAAAAACTTAACAGCTTTTAAAGTTGAAGCACCTCTCAAAACAGTCTATTTTAGGCCTGTTTGGCAAGTACACCTTTTTTATGTTGACGCAAGGCAATGATCTTCATTGTACATCAAAAACCTCTTTCTTTCAGCGAGTGTCGTAATTTATCAGCAACATGTGGCCATTGTTGTGACCTTCACAAAAGGTCACCCGCATTGCCTCAGATTATTTTTATATTGGGTCGCAATTGTTTTATTTCGAAATGGTTATTACCTTTCCCAGCTGGATATTAACCTTTGTACAGTATGCTAGCAAGGCAATAAAAAAATAAACGGATCAAACCGATCTTTCATTAGAAACACTTTATTAACTTTGTTAACAAAAAAAAAGCTGAGATTTAAAAACTGAATTAGGCTGCCGTTATAAGTCTTTACGGTAAAAGCACCAAACAGTGTCACAAATAAAACAAACCTTAGGAGTCTGCTGCTGTTGCACAATTGTCCTGTGATATTCCTGCTGAACCATGAAACTGCATAAGAATGGGATTAACTGAAAATAGGAATGCACGGATTATAAATTATAATTTAAAGGAGACCAATTACAACAGACGAGCTTTGAGTTGGCGGCTATAAATTAGTACATGGCGTTCAGTAGAAACTACTATCACAGGTCAACGATGCACAGTAAAGCAATCTCATTTATATCTGTCATCTAGGAAGACAGTCAATATTTTCAACATTCTTTTTCAATATGCAAAACCATCAAACAGAAAACCCGAACTGACGCTCCTGAGACACTAGACAAAGCCTTATATGAATTTACATATTTAGACATCTAAAATTTACATATTCAGCACATATTCTATTTATAACATGCAAAAGGATTCGAGTTGCCCTCTGCGTTGCAACCTCATACATGTACCTGAGAAAACGCAACATTTTGAGTTATGATCCATTTTAAATGGCATCAACCCCAACAGAAAACAGCGTCGACGGACAAGAGAGTTCAAATGAGACAGCACAACATAGTAAAACAAGCAAAGCTTGCGTTGATTTTTATTAAATATTTACTCCTTGTAATGCAAGAGGTGCTTGAATTTTTATAGCTGCATTTTCCTTGTTTAAAGTGTAGGACAGCACCGAGTTTCCAAATGGTCAGAAATACCAAATCGTAAAACCATCATTGATAAACAGTTGCAAAGATATTAAAACACAAATTGGAAATTAAAACAGGTAACATTAACAATGATTATTAATTCCTATTAACAAAACAAAAAAACTCAGTGCTGGTAACAATGTACTGGTCAATATCATACCATTTCATCATAAATGTCCTCGTGTTAACTGGACAGAAAGACCATTTACACAGTTTTTTGTTGTTGTTGTTTTTTTAATATTATTATTATTATTATACACCATAGTCTATTACACAGCATTCTGACTAAAGCTTAGGTGAGGTTGATTTTTCCTTGAGCACATACTTAAGCAACAAAAACACAAAGGAAATAAGGACGCAAAACAATAAAGATGTCCACTTCTGCTTTTTCTTCAAGTTGGCGATGTTGCACACCAATAACTATTTTTTAAACGCCGCACCAGTAAGTGACAGACCGATATATCGGGCAAGCTGAAAATCTCCTAAATGGTCCATAAAAAGTCATAAGGGTCCAAAATTGACTTTTTCCCCGCATTTTTAAAAATACGTTCTTTTGTGTTATGCAGAATAACACATTAATATAACATTATATTAGCCTATTCTCTAGATATGATAACAGTCAACCCATATCGGTCAACCACTAGGTACTGACTGACAAAAACACTAGCCAAATCTACAACGGGTCACATCAGAAAAACTTCACATCACGATACGCAATAGGCTCAAACTCTAGGTTACACGACGCACTCTAGGACAGGCTTTGATAGTGGATTGTAGGTTTTGGTACGGGCGCACTGGTGATTATTTTCGACATCTGTGTGAACAGCAGCACCAGTTTGTGTAAGATGAAGCTGTTTGCGTTGAAAACCTTGATTTTAAGAAAAAGCACCGAGCCGTACGGGCCCCAAGATAGTAGGCAAACAGGCTTAGCACACGTTCTCCTTACGAGAAATCAAAAATGTTGCGAAATGCCTCATGGCACCAGTTTCGACAGTGTGCCAAAGCATTCACTACCTGTCACACAGGTCGATTTCGGAGCACCATTGAAGTTAATACTTCAAAGAAAAAAAAGTTGTATCATCCTATAAAGTTCTGCAATGTACTTTCATGCTTCTTTAAGACCAAAAGGTGTTTCTTCTATATAAAAACGGCACTGATCCAAACAGGCAGGGGCTGCTTCATGCTGGGCGCCAAATAATACATTATAAATATTGAAAAAATAAATGCCGCAAGGCTCGAAAACATCCCTGTGTAAAAGAAGCACCAAAAATCTTTATTCATTTGTTTTTTCGTTGTTGTCGTCTATGATCTTAATATAAATAAGCACAGTCTAAAGTTGTACAGATTGTAGCACCATTTTTTTTTAGACTGCGAGTCAAGTACATACACATTTGCACATGTTGTGCTCTGCTCCAACACAAAACCAGAGCAACCACAAAATAAAACAAAAAAAAGACAGAAATTAAAACGATAAATAACCCAAATTATATACACAATTATACAGTCCGAGAAAGACTACCATTCACAGTACAGAAAAAAAAAATACATACAAAGGAACAAAAGAGAAAAGGATGAGTTGAAAGTTGCCCAGTAGTTTTTTTGTGTCGTTTTGTGATGTTGAATTTTCCCAGTGTGTGAACATCTTTTAAATCAGTGTGTTTGTATGTACAAGCGCGTGCTGGTTTCCAGGTTTGCGAAGAGCACCACGACAACATTGGATTTTGGTCACCCGAAGGAAAACACCCATGAAATCTGCGAGGAATATGGTTCAGCACCAGATTCACCTGAATAAGCCTGTACCGTGTAAGACACCGCGTTCCGATTCAACAATATATGTGCATTGTATTAAAGGTTCAGCAGTAACTGTTAGGAAGCTTGAGTATTAAAACAGGGCCCTAAACCAAAGCAAACGATAAACGTAGTGATTCTGTGGCTCTAACGGCTTCTCTCCCTGCAGATTGGGTTCTTAATCGGATATTCCTGGAAGGTGCATTTGTGTTGTTTTTTTTTTTTTTTACATTTAAATTGATTTTACATGCATGTAAAATGACCATTTTTCCCTTTGATTCATAAAAGCTAACATTTAAAAAAAATGACATGCTGTTAATAGGTTTGCCATTAACAGCTCCACAGGTTAATCATCCAGTGTAAAAATAACATGAAATTATTTGATTATCGGTGCACCTCATGAAGCCCATCAAGAACATGCCTGCTCATATTTCACCCCAAAAATAACGTAATAAAAATAAAAGACTACTAATATAATTTTTGCTAGTGATTTGATTTTCAGGACAATTTCAACTCCCAATACTATAATGCCAAGGAAATATTCATATTAATATAGATGCAAAACATTTTGACAAACAATAAGCATGTTTAGTACTGCAATGCAATATTACTGCAATTTACCCAAATTATATAGAATCGAATTTCTAAGAATTAGTGTGTGTGTATATATATATGTATATATATAAACATTCAGTATCAGTACCAATGCATTATTACAAGAACTTGGGAAATGGGAAAATGTTCTTCAGAGTCATGAACAATTTCACAATTAATAAAAAAAAAAAAAAACAAACATCTTTATTTCAAATTGTGGTCTTTTTGAGGTAAAATATCACTTGGGAGATTCATCCTTATGCAGCTGGAGCTTGTGGTTTCCTACATATTTCAGCTTACGAGGCAAATAATTAATATAATGAGAAGTTACAATGCTACTACACTATTAGCCAGATCAGTTTCACAAAAATAGTGAGTTCAGAGCACAAGCTCGGGCTGTAAGGGTGACACTTATCAGGCTCCAGGGGCTTCATGGAGCACGTCAATAGGAGTTAATAGGAAAAAAAAGCCACATTTCTTTCCACTGATAACAGCAGCAAGGTTACAGAGATTCACACAAGTGTCTTTTTGTGTGTGTGTGTGTGTGTGTGTGTTTGTGTGTGTACGGCCCATTGAATGCAGGCTGACTGTAAATATATTCCTGCCATTTAAAACACTTCCTGTGTCATCGATTGTGAATCCACCGAAAGACGGCTGCAAATTTAGCAAACCATCTATCAGTAAGGCCATGTTAAACTCACAATTATTGATAAGTGGCTGCTAGCATCAGATGGTGTCACCTTAAAACACTCGGAAAAACAAGGAAGCTGCATACGGTGTCAATGTGAATGTGATTCAGGGGCTGTGTGAGTGTGTGTTAAGCTGCACCTGTGATAAGTTCTGATACCCATGCCAGTTTTACAGTGGCGTCTTTTAGCAAATGTTTGAGCACCGGTGAGCGAGTCGAGCCCATTGGTCCATGCCTGTCCATTGCATAGGTTATGTTGGGTTGAGGTAGATTTCTTCAGTTACCTGTAACCAGTCGGGGGTAAAATCCAGGAATTAAACAAGATGTGGACAGATATTTCGTTAACATCAGGGCTCAACAATTTATATGCATGACAAACTTATGATGCTTAATTTTTGCATTTTTTAAATTCTCCAATAGGGACTTGCTTGTAAACATCATTTGAAGCTGTATGAATTTTATATTATACTTATTGCATACAACAAAAATACTACATAACTATTTTCCCTGGATGACTACTATGGCTTACTGTGCAAAACGCTGATATTTTACATTATACTTCATGTTATAATATCCAAAAATAGTATATTTAACGATCAATAAATTGGATAATATTACAGTAGAAAACATCCTACACACTCACACGTGCAACATATTTTTCAGTCAGTTGACGTCCTTTATGGCGTCATTTAATTCCTAATTGATAAATATGATCTAAAATAAAATATAAAAAATTAGTAATTAAATAAAGCTAAATAAGCTATTTAAATTATTTACACGTGCATGTAAATCAAGTAATAATGAAATATCATTTTTAAAATTAGATTTTGCGCAATAAACCATCATAATCAAACCAGCAAAAAAGTTGAAATTTAGTTACTTTAAAAAATTACTAAAATATTCGACTATTTAATTGAAACGCAGTAAAATATCCAAATTAGCTATTTTAAATGCCTTTTTTTTCGACAGGGGAAAACATGTCATGAAAAAAATAAATATTTTTTTCGAACAATTACAAAAATACATTACTAATACGTCGTGTATTACTAACTCCATGCGCAAAACTAAATAGCCTTTGGGCTAGTAAAAGGTAGAAATCGCTCCGATTCACTCCTCATATTGTTGAGCCCTGAACATGAAATGATATTTTTCAAACAAATCGGCGATTCTTACATAAATAGTCTAACAGCTGGTTTCCGAAACCCCCAAAAAACTCGCAGGAAATGCAGCTATGGAAAAAAAAAAAAGCAGCAAAGCATGTAGCCCATTTACATGCCAACACCACATACCTTGTTGGGACTCATAACATTAGAGCTTGCAGTGCGCAGTAGCTTCCCTGTGTCCGTCTAGTAATTGTCTATTTTCCACGTCAATCCGCACCACCCCTCCCCCCACCCTCCTACACCCGGTTGTGTCCTATCTGGGGCGACTGCTGGGGATCTGCGAAGCCGCGTAGGACGCCTGCATACCCAGGGTCCTCCAGGACGTCCCAGCCCCACCTGAACCTACGCTGCCGGGAGGGTGCGGAGGCGGCAGGTGCGGGGGATAGTGCACAGTGAAGGGCCGGGAGGAAGCAGAGGAGGTGGAGGAAGCAGATGTGGCGGCCAGAGATGGGGAGGAGGACTGCGGCCTTGAGGACTGGTGGCGCTCGGGACGCGGAGAGGAAGGTTGGGGTGGGGCGGAGGTGGAGGACGCGTTCAGGAGGGGAGGGGGCGGAGGGAGGGCGAGGGCGGGTGGGGAGGGAGCGTGAAGAACTGTCTGTGTGCGGCTGTGCTGCGAGGGGCCAGAGGCCAAGAACGAGGCCCCCGCTTTGGGGTTCGTGTCCAGATGCCTCTGCTGGGAACTGAGGGCCCCGGGGCCTGGGTGATTGGCCCCAGACTGCTGTGAGGAGACTGAAGGCACCATGTGGTGAAATATCCCTGCAGACATACAGCACAGAGAGGGAGCAAAAGACAGAGACAGAAGATGGGGGCTCAGCCAGATTGTGCACAGCAGCAAGCCAGTCCAACAAACAAGCACAGATGAAGCCACGAGGCACTGCACCAGAAACACCTCGCACCCAACCTAGAGCTGCACACCTCTTCTATACGGTACATGAAGGATAATTTACCATTTACAGTTAATTCAAGTGTGTGGATGAATTTAAGCTTCCAGAGATTATAGCTACACATGGTTTAATCTACACTTGCTTATCCAACCATGCACATCAGTCTGTATTAGCGGTGTAATGAAAAACGTATGCATACCGAACATTTTTGGTACAGGGCTTTCGCTTTGGTACAAGTGTAGAAGTGTGCTCTATATCTAGCAATAGAATTTAAAGGGTTAATTCACCCAAAAGCGATTCTGTTTTTCATTACTCACCCTAATGTTATTCCAAACTCATAAAACCTTCGTTCATCTTCAGAACACAATTTAATATATTGAAACCAGAGAGCCATTAGTCCCTCCATAGACAGCAACACAACTGAATGATCCCAGATTGTGTTCATATTTGGGCACTAACCCTTAAGTTTTTAGAGATTATAGCTGCATATGGTTAATTTCTACATTTGCCTATATATATATATATATATATATATATATATATATATAGGCAAATGTAGAAATTAATGTAGGCTATGTGTTTAAATATTTTTAAATAACAAGTTATGACCTTAAATATTTTATTACTTGAACAACAGAAACTGCATAATGTAAAAACTATTTACTTTGATTCTAACAGTTAAACATAAATAGCAATTGAATTTAAAGGAATAGTTCACCCAAAAATGAAAATTTGCGGCACGTGACGATACATTGATGTCTTAAGTCACGAAACGATTGATTGTTGTGAGAAACTGAACCGTATTTATATCATTTTTTACCTCTGATAGACAACCAGGTCACACCGCCTCACCGCTCGTGCTCACGCGCATTTTTC
>JAUCMT010000053.1:8390457-8402971 GCA_032357475.1 Enteromius thamalakanensis
GCACTAATACTCTTCCCTATAATTCTGTAAATCTGTACAATTGGGAATTTTAAAGGTGAATCAGATATCGCATTGGGCTTTTTTTAATAGTTTTTTTTTTTTTTACACAAATTTGCCATGTTGACAAACTGAAAGCTGCGTGGTTTAGAGGTTTTATCGTTCTTTTAGTCCGAAACCAAAAATGACTGTTTTGTGGTCTATTTAGGAAGTACAGACGTTCCTCTCGTTGATAGCCGAGGAGCGGATCCAACGAGAGCTTGATGGAGCGACACGGAATGAAAAATGCTCCATTGTTGTGTGTTTGTTTGTGGCGCATTTACGAGGATGTCACGCCAGTAGAGGCGGCGCAACGTGAATAATCCTGCCCACTCTAAAGTGGTACTAAACTGCAGTGGAAGCGCAAACAGAGCCGTACTGAGCCGTGCCGAGTCGTACCACGCAGTGGAAAAGCGCCATTAGATCTGGTTTTTAAAATCTCTCATTTAAATTGGGTACTACCAAGAGAGAGATGACAGATAAAACTGTAGGTTGTGCAAGGATGGTGTTTATTTTTATTCGTCTTGTCAAGATGCTTTTAACATTTACCTGTCATCATGGAAAATGTGTTGCAAAAATAAAATAAATAAAAACAAACATTGTAGCCTATATTTATCAAATTGCACAAAGGGGATTTTTTTCCCTCATTTGCGTCTATGAAATTTGAAAAAGACTCCCATACATTAGACTTGTCTGATGTGGGTTTCCTAACATTTAACTGACCGTTTTCTTGCTCTGCCATGTTGGTAAAGCCCACGCACAGACTGCGAAATAGCAAATAGCAGCATGTGTAACATTGAGCACCGGTACAGCCAGTGCTCACGACTAAGAATGAGGAAATCACGGATCTGCTGTTCCGAAAAAACATTGGGAACACTATATTCTTAGGTATATTACGCTCTCGTTCAAATTACACCAGCGTTACAGATCGCTTCCGCGGTTTATTCGGAAATGTATTCCCGCGCCGCAAGAAGTCTGGTTGGGTCCCGCGGCTCCTCTAGCGTGGTTTGACTTCTATGCGAGTGGTGCTTCATACATTACTACTGAAAGCGTAAAATTTGTGTCGCAAATTTTTTTACATTTTGGAGAATATCAGATATATCAGTCAATGGCCAGTCACAAGCCTTCTTGTTTTAATTTTAAATCGAAGACGAACAGGTTTGGAACGATATAGAGGTATAGAAGTGATTAATTAACATTTAATTATTTTAGGGTGGAGTAACCCTTTAATGCTTTTACCATAGTACGAGTAGTATTTAATTTAGTTAAATAACAATATTTAATATAGTTAAGTAAAAATTTTCTATTGTTAATTGTGGTTGTCCAGTGTTTGTCACAAGATGGCGCCAAATAGTAATCTTTGTTGGCGCGGAGGGATTTTTAAACGTACAAGTAGTACCGGCTATGCGTTATTACTTTGGAGCGGTTATTATCTGAAAAGAAGGAACCTGCAAATGTCTCAACTGACCAATCAGAATCAAGCATTCCAGAGAGCCGCGTAATAATGATAATTATTGTATAGTACCATCTTTGGTAAAAGAAACCAGTGTGAAGTTTTATACTTACCACTCAAGTTTCGACTGTTTATTCTGAAGTTAAGAGGTGCAAAAGGTTTTGAGGATACAATTTTTCCACCTACAAGAAACGAAATTGAGTCACGACACTCCCAAGTAACAGAGAGGCGAAAACCTAAACACATATCATCTCCTCAACAGCTGCAGATCAATGTGAACCTAAAAACAACCCTGACTGGGGTCAAAGGTCAAGAATGACATGTTGACACAGGTGCCTCTGCGCTTTCTTTTTTTCAAATGTTAGCAGCCAACTGCTATTTCTTTAACGTTAAGGCTGCACAAAATGCTCAAATGTGATTAAAGCTGTGGTTATAAACATTTTACACATAGATCTGCATCATCTCTCATACTAAATGCGGCCCTACTTATTTATTTTTAAAATCACATGACTCCATGTACCTTCCTTCATGTTGGCAAATCGTTCCTTCAGCTGGTGGTCCACCTCAGGACCAAAGGCAAAGTTATTCACAAAAATAACACTGTAAAAGAGCACATCAGACTATAGACTTATACAAGACATATAAGCAACACACAAACATTTGAAAAAATTCTGACAATCAGAAAAATCAGCATCTAACTAGTCTGTATGTGATCATACCTTGTGTTGGCTATTCGATCCCTCCATTCCTCTGAAAGAAAATCTCCCCTTTCCAGCTGCCGCACAAGACCAAACAACATCAGTACGTACAGACTCCATCCCTTTCATTAATGAAGTTACGTTATAATAAACAAGCGCACACTTACCGTGTACTCGCCATGTTTTTTGCCATACCACTTCATCCATCTCTTAAACTCCTTGTCCATTGACTGTAAACACATCCAGACACCATTAATGGCGCATAATATACACTTTGAGGGAGTATATGGAGTGTTTAATGTTGGCTTCCTGTTAGTACCTCTGCATAGGTTGCTGGAATGTCTGCCTTCTCCACGCCGTAGTAGTGTTTACAGCTGGTGGCTGCAGCGACTTGCAGGACAACTTGACCAACTCCTGCAAATCAAGCCAAAACAACACAAAAAGAGCTTTCAATCTGAAAATTTACATGCTTGGGACTTTTTTTTCTTCTGATTCCCAGTTGATGCGCTCTCCTACTTTTATTATCTTAAAGCAATAACAAGCTAGCTTTGAACACGCATAAGATCTCACCCTCCCTGCAAATTACTCTCCAAAGCCACGCCTCCTTCAAAACAAGCACTGAGGTTAACCAGCGATATGATGAGATATAGCCTTGGTGGAGGGTAAAATGCAATGCTGTCGAATTACGTTCGGGCCGAGATATTTGATTGGACAAATGTTTCATGGTCCTAAACCCTAACACATAAATTCATTCGCACTTCAGGGCCACCACAGAACAGGCCTTCAATAACAGAAGTTACTAACCACTGCCCAGATCCACGAAAGTGTCGTCTTCCATCATCTCCATCTCATCAATGATCTGAGCCACCAGGTCGAAGGAGGTCTCTCCATACACCTCGGGAGAGAACGGCTCGTAGTTGTTGAGTTTCTCGGGGTCGGTGACGGAGTGGTTGTAGACCTGCTGCAGGATGTGACGCAGCAGGCCGTTGGAAGGCCGCTTGTTGAGTTTCATGGGTTGGGTGGTCCCTTTCCACTGCAACACAAAATCATATTTTAAGCTTTACGTGTCTGAGGAAAAAAAAAATTATAAAAGAAAACACTTGATGTACCAGTTGGTGAATGCTGTCAATGGCTCGGTTGTACTTATCGCATAGTCTCTGCATACTCTCGAAGCTGCGAGAAAACACAATATAAAAAGTTATCTATGAAATCTATCATATATATATATATAAAACTATTTATCACACTCTTTTGTCACCTCATCATATCGGTTTCTAGGTTTTTAAAGTACTAAACAATGCAGAAATAAATAATTGAATATAAATAAATAATAATAAATGATTAATGATAATTCTATTAAGTAGTACATAATAAAAGAAATAAATTATCATTGAATTTGTAATATTCTGTGAAGTTTGTTATTTCATAGTAATCATAATACAACTAATAAACAGATGCATGATATTTCAGTTAAATATTATAAATTAAAAATTTTGAGTGTGATGATAAGTATCTGTAATATTCAGTGAATATTGTTTTTCATTTCATATTTCACAACTTGTATGTGATTTTCTTTAGCATATACAAATGCCATCTTTAACAATAATAATAATTCTCATAAATTAATATTTTAATAAAAAAAATAATAGAGATAATATTATTATTATTATTATTAATAAATTATTATACATAGATGTCAAACAAATATGATATTTTTATTATTACATTTTTTATTACTTTTAATCATTATTGTCTTGTCTATATCTTATGAGACCAATTCGTGAACATTTCCTCACCTCTTGGTGTCGTAGTCGATAAGAACGTAATTCTCCATGGCCAGCTTAAGATCTGGGATCTCTTCACACACCCAGCTGGACAAAGACAAGAGTCATATTTTTATTACACACATAAAACTCGCAGAGCAGTCAAACGCCACAGCAAAACCAAAGCAAAAGGACTGACCGAATAGTTTCGATGATTTCATGTGCAGCATCATGATGTTTATCCTGTGGAGATGAAAGAAAACCTGAGTTATATGCAAAGTCCCAAATGAATGTTTTACTAATTCATTGTGGCCTGTAGTCATCCATCTACAAGAAACAAGCTGCTATAACCACAACAGAATCTTGACGGGTCACAGATCAGCACATTCCTGAACACACAGCAGCCAGTGTGCTTTAAAGCAGTTTATCGGGCACACATGGCTGGATAAGTACATTACGTCACTCTAAGCTGACACTGATCCTGTGTGTTACAGTATGTGAATGCACAGCATAATCTACAGCATCTTAGCATAAAACAACATGGGTCCTATTTACCCTATTTCCAAGTATGATCCAGTGTAGTGCTGTCACGGTACCGATATGTATATTGTAGCATTCATTAATATATGTATTATTAATACCAGCTTTTGTGTTTATTTTACCAGTTTTAATTATGTCGTTAAAATGTGCATTGTTTATTATTATTAATTTATTTCAACAATCAAAACTGTTGCTTTACATTAAAAACAACAACCTTTATAAAAGGTTTAGGTTAATATAAATAATTATAAAGGCTTATTAATCCTGGATAGCATCTAACATGTGGATGTGACCCCGCCGAACTCGCTCAGGCCTGCCGCTGGAGCTCTGCCGCTGCCTGACCCAGTGACCCACTTTTCCGTCAACAGAGTCCTGAGAAGCCCTCTGCCTGCCTGAGTGTGCCGCTGCTGGGCTCCTCAGCCTCGCTAAGCTCCTCCTAGCCGTTTTCCCGCTCAGCTGCACGTCCGGCGGGTCTTGTGCTCGTCTTCCCACCCCTGCAGCTCCGAGGCAGAGCAGGATGGGGAAAATAATGCAGCCATAGTCTGAGGCCAAAGAAGGGCACTTATTTAAAGCAGGGACGCAGCACTGCTTAAATACTGCATTCAACGCCAGCGCCAAAACAGATGGCAGAGCGTATACGTGCCCAAGCAGACACTTCAGCGCATCGTGCCGCTCGTGAAAAGGGTGGGGGGAGTGATCCGGCGCACAGCAACACCAGCGCCACAGCTAAAAATATCCAGAGGAAAGGAAGGGAGGATGACAGAGAGCAAAAAATAAAGCTCGACAGCCCTCGGTCACGAGCGAGCTTGACTCACAAGCACAAAAACGGACTCTTCGTTCACCTCACGCACCCTGGACGTGACTCACTGAGGGAGGTGGAACAAGAAGAAAAAAAAAACCTGTTTACTGAATAACTGTTCGTTTTGGCCGGGGTGGCAAGACGCCACACCTTTGTGTGTTAACGGGTTTAACCAGGCCGTAACGTTCAAACTGCGAGGCGTGTTCGATTGTAATTCCTCACACTCCGAGTGAATCATTTTGTGGCCAAGTGTAAGGAATCGACGCTTTCATACGGAAGCAATTACAGGGCAGTTTAAAAATATGGGATGTAAATGTGGCCGGATAAGTAGGGGAGACAGAAAACAGTGAAGCTCTGTGTAAAAACCCTCTCCTTCCTCCCACCCCAGGTGAGTGGGATGCTTTTGTTCGGAGCACAATGTGAAGCCGTGAGGCAAAATGGCACGCTAGTGGACGAGGAGTCGGCAACGGCCAATGCAACAGCGGGAGAGGAAAAAATAAAAAAAAATCTCTGAAAAACAAGATGATTCGAATGAATGGAAGGCTTTTGGTCCATTGTAAAACACACCGTAACCTTGAATACAAGCAAGAAATATTTGAAAGCAGGGAGAGGAAAACGCAGCGCTTCTGTTTCTCACCTTTCCTATTTTTTCACATCTGGGGTGTTCAAAGGGTTAATTTGCCCAAGGATGAGTGTTTCGTGATCAGTATTTCTAGCCAGTGTGACTTGATTTGTTCTGAGCAGCACAAAAGGAGTGGTTTCGTAGAACGTGCATGCTGCTCTTCTCCATACAACCAATGAGAATGGAGACCATTCACAAGATCTTGATTCAGTTTGGTATAGTTCAGCTAAAATGTTTCTTTCTTTAAATGCTGTAAATTTTATATAGTAGATGCCAATCATCTTGAACTGTTCATTAATAGAGTAATAATTGGCTGTATATTCTTGATTCATTCAAAAAGGCCACTTCAGATTAGGGTTGGATCAATAGACGATGGCCGATGAACATTACAATGCTGAGCCGCCATCGCGATCCTCCGCCTCGCAGCAGCACCAAGCTCGCAAAAAATACAATTAATCTATGGCGGCAAATCTATGCCATTAATAAGCGAGCGCACCACTGATGCTGGCGAATGCGGTAAATCATTTCCGCGAGAGGAAAACAGATGCACATCCAAAGAAACGGGTCCGCGAGATTATTTCAAACCCTCGCGCACGCTTGTAGTGTTATCCGCGTGCAATTCAAGCGCTTGTGCGCGATCATTCCTGCGCGCGATCCTCTTTCACCCGCTCGCGCGAGCACTGTTATTTTTGTCAGTCGTGGGCCGGGACTTGGTGTTTTAGTTACAACTAAATACCCCCAACCGCAGAATACGACGACGATATCATCGTCCATCGTGATGTTTGAGATTATTAGACATCGTACAATGCCAAATTGGTCGACATCGCCCAACCCTACTTCAGACTACAGTGGTCTTGCAATTACTTTCTGATCTGAGAACTGGCTAATAAAAAGTAATGCGTTTCACGTATTCGGTTAGGGATCAGATTGTTTTTGATTCACTAGTAACATTAAAAAGGCATTTGTATTCATCAAGCTACAATAGCTGTGCTGTACATTTTAGATACACTAATAAGAATCGTCTCATAAGAGGCATTTGTTTCAGTCATCAATTTACACTGATGACTGAAACATGTTTGAAATAGTAAAAACAACTCATAAGAGTAATTTTTCAATCATGCTACACTGATTATGATTCGGCAAAAAGAATCAGCTCTGAAGAGTCATTTGTTTAGGAATCAGGATACACGGATTATGATTCACTAAAAGGAATCATCTGCTTGGGAATCAGGATATACTGTTCATTCTGTATCTTCGATTCACTAAAAACAGATCCAGATCAAAAGAGTCATTTATTATTTAGGAATCAGGATACACTGATCATTCAGTATATTTAGGATTCACTAAAAAGACTTAACTCATCAAAATGATTTGACTCGGAATCAGGATGTATACACAGATTCAACTAAAAATGACTGACTCAGAGTGAAAGAAAAAGCTGTGCATTTCCATTCACTTTCACCGTACAGAAAACATGCATCTTGAACATTCTGCCAAACATCTCTTTTTGTGATCCTCAGAAGAAAGTGTCTTCTGTGTGCTTGGTAAGTGACCAAATGAACCTTCTCCTTCAAAGGAAGTATAAACCACCAGTGCATGTGGATAACCACCGCCCAGACTCCCTAATTAACAGAACCCGCCCCTCCCTAAACAAAAATTTGCAGGCGCTCTGTTACTCTGTTTATACCCAACAGCAGGTCAGAAATATGGCTCTCGGTAGGTGGGGCATCCATGCCTTATCAGCCAAAGTCAAAGACGGAAGTCATCTAAAGCCAAGCCAAGCGTAAAACGGCTGAGGTCACGACTACTACACTACCAGCTGAATGACATAAACGAAACAGACTGGAGTTTTCAGTGATGCAGCAGCTCTGAAAATAACCTACGCTTCTGAGAAACCCACATTCTCGGTTTGTGTAAAAAAAAAAAAAGAGCATGAATCATAGTATATTGAACGTCGGGAGGGACAAATGAGACAGCCGTGTCTGTGGAAACCACAGGCTTTGATCTGCACCCCCCACTGTTTCCGACTACGACGGCAACTTTGGTGGTGTGAGAAACGCAAACTTTCGTATGACCTTCCGCACACGTTCTCGTAAAGAAATACTTCAAGAAATACGGCAGCATGGAGTTAATCACAGCGTGGAATCTGTGTGTTATGATTAGTGTACATGTCACTGCTTTCAGAAGCAACACGCACAGAGGAAGTGTCTGACTCAGAACGGACGATACGACTCCAAACAAGCCCTTTTGACACCATTCAGGACACTACAAATGTAGAAACCCTGAAGATGTAAATGGAGAACAGCTTGTTGCTAGGGACTTTTGGATGGTTGCCAGGGCATTGCTACAGTGCTTATGTACCCCCACCATCAAGTCTCCATGATATTCGCAACACAAAATGTTTGCATCTGTTATTCAATGCAGATATAGTTTTATCTTCAAGTAAAAGGTACATAAAAGGTTTTCACATGTACCGTAAATTCGCTACTATCAGTATAGTATGCGATTTTTCAGAAGGTGCTCACAAGGAAGCCAGTCACCGAGGCTTTTTGGCACCCCCTGGACATAAGGGCTTGATATTACAGTGTAATTGGACCTTTTAGAATTAGGTCAATCTACACCAATCAGGTCCACTGAGGCGGGGCTATACTAGATCAAGCTCCTCCCATTAATCTCTGCAGTGAGCACTTAACGTTAGCAATATTTCGGGCTTGATTTTTTTGTGTTGCACTAATTAGCTATTCAACATGGTGGCAACACAGACATTGAATGCTGCTTGCTTTAAATGCATTAAATGACTACAACCATACCAGGATGAACGAATGCGTAAAAAAAAGGAAGCTATACATTCTTGTTTTTAGTACAACAGTACAGGATAAATAAAACACTAAATACTTTAAATTAGGAGTCAACTCGGCAAGTTTGCAAGCTGGAAAAAGCCAATATTCAAGTCCAGCAGGCTTTACAACCCCAAACTTCCTAGAGAAACCTGCATACTAGCTTGTTTTTCAAGAATCATCAGCCATACGGGTCCCATTATCCCCTTATGACACTGTCCCCTTCAGGATGTATCCAAACGGTAACCAAAACACAGCGCGAAGGCTGCCAAACGAGCAACCCCGTTTTCAGGCAGAAGTGACAAATGTGACACCTCCAGAACAGTACACAACACTTAAAAAGATTTCAAATATTATATGCGGACCACACAAAGAAAGATACAACCGCAGACAGTGTAGAGGAAACATCAAAACGACCGGCAAGATGCCCGTTACGAGACACAAATAAAAGCTGTCTGTCAATAAACACACTAACAATATGGAGATACCATCCTCTCGCCTTTTGTTTAACACCCTCCGTGTGATATTGAGCCGGCACAAAGCTTATTTCACCCTATTATATCCACTACAGTTCTGCACACTCACTTATACCAGATATTTGCAGTGTATAAGTTATCTAGAGTTTGACGACGGTTAGTGATGGGTAAAAAGCGATAAAGTTAGCTAGCCCTGCTATCCGACTGTTAGCATGACGGCTAAGTCTCCAGAAACACTCATTAAATGCAGAGTCATACAAACTATCGTTTCAGGCATGTGCATTGATAGTCGTTTAAACAGTTTGTCCGTTAATAGCGAGCGTTTCTGAGGTAAAGTTAAACTAACAAGGGTTATAGAAGGTTTATTTCGGGGCGGTGCTCAAACTCGCGTGAGTTCCCTACCTAGTGAGCGAAACATTTCACTCGTGTTCAAGTTAACTCAAGATATATAGATATATATAAATAGTTTGGGCACTTGAAAAAACAATCGGTTGAGTGAATTTCTCTTAACACCCAAAACAAACTCACTTGACAACTAATAAATATGACCTCCAAAAAGGGGTCATTAATGAAAATAATTCAAAATTAAAAGAACTGAGTCACAGCAGAGACGGGTTTTGTTTTTCTTTACGTGTTTGGCCGCGTTAGAACTGCTTAGCAAGTATAAGCATGTCGCCTAAGCAGACAGCTTACTAGGATTTGAAACGCCACCAACTGTACATGGCCAAATGGGTCAGGAGGCTACACACGGTGTGTATTTCCTGCGATTCAAATATTGATATTAGCTGAGGTCATAACAGAATTATTATTTTTTTAAACTATGTCACTTCTAAGTCTAGTCCGATCACCTTTATGAACAGACACACGTTTAGGCTATATTCAACACTTTTAGGATGTGCTGACACTCTCGTGTAGTTACCATTTTTAAGCGGTTATATTGAAACAAGCACATTAAACACAAGAGGTTCACACACTATGCACACCATGTACTCGTTCAGATACACGTTGTTCTCAGCCTTACGTGACCCACTTCGCTTCATCGCAAGGGACCCCGGTGCTGGTTTCGGTTTGTATTTAAACAATAACACTGATCGTACTTACATATACAGGTAAGGGCCACGGATAGCCTGCAGCTTCGGCTCCCACCGGCGACTTCAGCTTTAACTCCAGCTTTTCTCCCATTCTCCCCAATACAGCTAATGGACGAGACACAAACTAGAGTAAGAGCATTTCCGTGAAAAAACACCGGGTTTAACGCGATTGGATCTCACGCTGGATATCGCGGGCCGCGGATGATTTCACGCGGTTGTGCCGCTCGATTCGGTCGGTTTGAATCCGATCTGCCCCGGTGATTTAGAGAAAATGATCGATTAAGCCGAGCGGCTGCTCCGTCTCGGCAGTGCCGCCGCCATCTTGACCGGCTCACGATGAAAAAAAAAAATGCGCTCGAGTGTGTGTATGTGTGTGTAGGTGATAGGAGATCCGATTCATTTCTGCGAATCGGTTCTTTTGAACGATTCTTGTCAAGTCTCCACAATTCTAAAAAGTTTAAGACTCGATTACTGCTCATGTAAAAAATAATAATAAGCGTGTGTTGTAATATATGTGTCCAGCTTCAAACATATCACCATTAGTGCTTTATTTTAATTTCCATTAAACAGTACTATTTTGCATATCATGTATATTTGGGTTTGCTATACGTAGAAACTAGATCATTCACTCAAAAATGAAAGGGTTGTATTTCTACAAATAATCTAACGCGAGAAAGGTGAGTATAAAAAGACAGTTTTCGTTTGTTAGCGAACTGTCCCTTACGAATCGCTCTCAACCGATTCATTGAAAAGATCCGACTCACGTGTATGATTCGTTCGTGCGTGTGTGTAGTCCGCGGGTCGTACCATCAAAACCGAAACGAAAGGGAGAGTTGGAATCGGTATGTACAAAATGAGAGGGGCGAGGCGTCTGTTCTCTGACACACACACGGCGGGGATTTCTCCTCGACAACTCTCTCACATTGGCTGGGTAACGATGACACGGATCGACAATTAACCGGGCGGTTTGAATCGGGACGCCGGTGCCAATAACCGTTGAATGGGCGGGACGTACCAATTTTTCCCCCCAGCACATGTGCAGAATGTGAAGAGCCCATGTTTACTATCAGGATCAGTTTGCTGGACCGTTACTTTCAACTTAAAATGCAGGGAGACAATTAACTATATATAGTAACTATAAAGAATTATAGTTTTATTGTGGTACCACTATTGTACATTTTGTTATGAGTGACATAATTTGTTAAAATGATTTCATGCTATGTGATGAGCATTAAACAAGCATTTCTAAGCACGTTAGCGGCTTTCTACTGATAATAGTTTATTTTTTGTCTCTCCGTTTGTAAAACAAAGCGATATAGAACCTAAATGTATTTACACAACACTAAAACCTCAGGAACAAATCTGTATCTGTGGGCTGTACAGTTATGGCATGTGTTTTAGGTTAAGATATGCTGAAAAAGCACTGATCATAACAATAAGCAGCTGTTTCATTCTAAAAGAGCACTAACGAAATGCCAATGCCTCCTTGCTGGAAACATGACAGGATAATATAAATAATACATGTAAATAAAAAGTCGTAGTACTTTTATAGTCAGTGCATTTAGTTGAGATTTATTGTTTCAGTTAGCTATCATTAATTCTTCCATCTAATATTTATATTTTATTTCAGTAAACAAAACAACCACTTTTAATAATTCGAGTTATTAATGAAAACACTGGAAATGGTGAATGATTTTTGTATTTTAAAGCAGATTTGTGTGTTGCGGTTTGACTCAGCCACTCTCTATATTAAAATAAATTAATTAAAAAATATATATATATAAAAAAAAATGTAAGGCAGAGAATAGAACTAAAACCAAAATAAATTCTAAAAATAAATATTTTTAATAAAAAAAAAAACCTTTTCACAACATAAATGCTTTTGTAGTATATAATACAAAAATAACAATATATCTGGAAATCATGATTATTATTATCATATTTTTTTTGATGAAATAAACTAAATGAACCTTTCACTAAAATTATTTAAACTTCCCCAAACTACTTTTACACTTATGGTAGATTCAATTTAGTAGTCAAACGACTAATCGCGATTAATCGCATCCAAAATAAAAGTTTTTCTTTACGTAATATATTTGTATGTACTGTGTGTATATGTATATGTGTGTGTATATATATATATATATATATATATATATATATATATATATGTGTGTGTGTGTGTGTGTGTATATGTGT
>JAUCMT010000053.1:8403071-8417827 GCA_032357475.1 Enteromius thamalakanensis
GTATATGTATATATGTATGTATATGTATATATGTATGTATATGTATATATGTATATATGTATATGTATATGTATATGTGTATATATGTATATATATGTATGTATGTATGTATGTGTATATATATATATATATATATATATATATATATAATACAAACACATGCATTTTCATGAAAATATGTTTATATATTAAATATATTTAGATATATCATCAAATTTAAGAAAATAAACGTGTTTATTAATATAAACACAGCATAAACATTATGTAAAGAAACACTTTTATTTTGGATGCGATTAATCGTTTGACAACACTATAATGTGACTTGTTGTTAATATTACTAATTTACATTTCATATTCAGACTGTGGCTTATTTTTCAACACGATTCCAGCATATCATGATACCCCAAAAAAGATGTGGATACCAGCATAACATCTAACTAACGCCAAACAGCTTGTATATGAATAGCAAACCCATACTAACCATAGACTCTTATTAAAACTACAATCCCACAAACCTGAGGGAATCGTAAACGCGGACATTAAGAGAGCAATTTGCGGGCCTAAGCAAACAGGAAGGAAAGCCTTAAATCTTGAGGGCGTCTTCCAACTGTCAGGGGGCTCGGTGTGTCGTAACGGGATGAACGAGGACAGGGATAGACGTAAATGAGGCAGGCGCGGTGCCAGACTGAACTCGCTGACTCTCCTCGAGTTCCCCTAAAAATTGAGGCCAACGTAGCGGCGTCAAGCCAAACTAAGTGCCGTGAAGCCAGCTGAGGATTTCACACATGACATTTCCCAGAGTGTACATCCAAATGAGTCTTCCACTCAACAGTTTAGGGATTGTTAGGGGGGTGTTTGTGTGTCGAGGACCAAATAAGGCAGAATAAGCCACTGGGGTAAGTAGGGTACAGGTTATGATATTTAGGAACAGATATAGAGTCCCATTTACCAAGATAAACGAAGTGTGACAGCTTGGTTAAAAACAAAACCTATGGTGCCATCTAGTGCTCATTGGTTTAACTGAGGCGTCTTTGGGCTAAATTGGTTAAATTCAGCTTGAAAGCTGGACTAAATCAAGGCATCTTTTCACAGATGAGTCAAGACTGCTGTCGAAATTGAGCTTAAAGACACAATGGTGCAAGAAACCCAGACCACACCTCAGCCCCAATTTTCACAGTATGCAATTGCTATGTAAATGCATGTATGCCAGCTCTAAGCATCATTAAACAGTTTGTGTGAAGACACAAAAGGCGGTGTAGCTTTGACAGTTGATTAAGTAGAGCCTTCTTTACACAGCCATGGGCTACACCACGCAATGCCAGATTAAAATGTGCCTGCTCAGACCTAGTTAATATCAAAGTGTGTAAATGCATTCATGTCGCATACGAGCAGCACCGAACAATGTGTAAATTAAGCGCCACTGTAGGAAGGCTATCCAAACTTCTGTGTAAAGCCAGACTAAATTATGCCTGCTCTGACCCACCTCAGCCCTAAGCGTTAAACGAATATATAAAGGTGCAATTGCTGTATATACATTAATGCTGCTCAGGTGGCATAAAATACTGTGAAAGATGTCCAAATACCACTTCAGAAGTGTTTTTGTGCCACTTCGCAGTGTTTGGCACAAGTAAAATTTGTTGAAAATTTGATGCAACTACAAAATGCTGCCTAGAAGCCAGACTAAATAACGCCTGCTCCGAGCCACCTCAGCCCCAAACAGCAAACTACTGTAGAAAAGGTGCCAATGGCGTGTAAATGCCACCTTTGAGCCGCATCAAACTGAGCAAATGAGGTGAAGAACTGTAAAGACTGAGCAAATGAGGTGAAGAAACATGACACAAAACAAAACATTAGAATAAAACGCAAGTTTTTCCAAGAATTTTATTGAAATACCAAGATAAATTTCAATCCCAGTCCCTTGTTTCAAAAAGCGCGCTTTGGGTTTTAGCATTGACATCAAGCCTTCATCCCAAAGCTCCTCCCACTCCCTTTATTTTTCTTTTTTTTTTGCTAAAACAGCAACATATTTCATCCGATGCAAACCTATACAACAGGTCATTTGGCACATTTCACCCCCCCAGTTATCTCGTCGTTATTTCAAAGTATCGTAGCGGTTTCAAATCCAAACAAACGTCATTCGTATTCGTCGTTGAATTTGTGCATCGTTTTCAGACCGTTTCTGCAGGTAACACAAAAGACCAAAAAGCAGATCATGATCAGTGTTAAAAAAAAAATTACAAATAATAATCATTGCGTTTTACGTGGCAAATTTGCGATTGAGAATTATTCGATAGAGTCAAATTCGACTTTATTAAAATTTTAGCAATTTCGCTCCTAAAATGGAAACTCTGAACCGATGCTGGCCAGGTAAATTCAGGGCAAATTTGATGAATACTAGTCTTTTGAATATTAAACAGCAGTGGAAATCCGCTGTAAACACTGGCATTAACCCTTTTTTGTGTCTTCAACAGTCAGAAAGCATGCATACACAGACAGACAAGGCAAGTGTCTCCTTGCAACAAAACCCAGGTAAGAGTAACAGCAAGAAGAGGAGCAAAGTGCTGAATTTTAATATTTAAACAAAAGTGTTCAGATATCAGAAGTACAACTGATGCTTCAACAGGACCCGACAGATGAGCAACTTGTGGTCGCGCCTCCACAGGTAACACGAGGAGCACGTCAGAGGTTCGTAATGGATCCTCCGCGATGAGAGATGCCTCAATGGAACTTAACAGTCATCTCGTAATGAAAATACTGTCAGAAATGGTCGACCCCCCTCCCACACAAATACTCAGTATTCAAGCAAGCATCGAATTGCTAAAGGGTTCAGATAGTGAGCCAAGGTTGTGTTTCTACCATTTTTTGCGTCGTCTTCACCAACCAGCCCCTCAAGGCTGCGTTAAAGGGATACAATCGTTATTTTCTGGAAGAATACCAAGAAAGTTTGGCCGCAAATGTGATATGTTACCGTCACACTCGTAACTAGCAATGCTGGGTTACTGTAGATACCTGAGGCACAATTTTACAAGATTTGCCGCGTTTTACACAACCGGACCTGATTCATGATTCGGATTGTGATAGTCTTTTTTTTTCGGTTAAAAGCGTAAAATATTGTAAAAATGTGCCAACACCGAAGCGCTCGCTCACTTCTGGAATGGCAAGTTCATCCGTATGGAGCTCTACCATTAATACTGATACCGTCAAAGCCTGTCCTTCCCATAGGCATCCGATTCATGTCCATTGCACATGGTCTAGCGCATTGCACAAAATAAGGAGCCAAATAGTGCTATTTCAGACACTCTAAAAAAAGAAAACGGGGGGGCAAAAAGGTGTTCTGCATTAGGGATCTCTCGAAAATCCAAGGCAGCTTTTGCATAAAATACTGACTGATTAAAGAAAGACTAAAGGGACGGGACGAGCACTCTTGAGGAGTGTGAAATCATAATCGGACTGATGTATCCCTATGGAAGACGAAAATAAATATAAAAAGGAAATAAAATATATAAGACCTTCCATTTTAGTACATACAGAAAAAATATCCAATACATTTTTTTAAACTATGAGGTTCTGGGAACAGGTGTTGGTTATCCCTGTTCGGAAAAGATCTCCAAAGAACAGTGTTTCCTTTCACACGTTGAGAAGGAAAGGAATCTGGCAACCAATCCCATAATGCATGAGGGTACACAGGTAAGCATGGCTGAGTACACCCATGTCCCGAAAAAAAATTGTCCTCACTAGAGCACTTGGCCCACTACGGGGAGAAAAAAAAAGAAAAAAGAAATCAGTTTCGTGGCATTTTACATTAGAGCAACTTGTTTTTAGAGTAAGCCAAGAAAAACAAACAAAAATAAAAAATAATCCAGAGATTCTCTCTCTCAAAAGAGACAGACAGATACGGGAGAAAAAAATCTTATTAGTGCCAGTTTTGCAGATGCTGTTGATCATATTCTGCTATCAGTTTTTTTATATGTGCCAGTTTGTTGTGTAGGTATTCACAGCGGTTCTTCTCTTGGCTATAGTTTGGATTAGTCTGCGAGAGAGAGAGAGCGAGAGAAAAAAAAAAGATAGAATGTGATCAGTATTTCTTGATGTACTTTAAATGTACTTGAAATGTTAAGAAACAACAAGTGGAGGAGACTGTCAGCTTACCTTTTTTATTTTGCGATACTCTTCAAGTATCTGATTGTGGATTGTCTGTGAAAAGAACAAACTGATTGTTACAATGAGGCTCCTGTTTGAATACGGTAGTTTGAAATGTGTGATCAGATCGAATACAGGTAGATACTTTCCCATTAACTTTTCAAATTGTGTTGAGTCTCTTCTTACGGGTTTAAAGAAAGCTTTAGGATAATTTTACCTTCTCAAGAAGCATCATATAATGATTACCTTTAAACACTGTTCAATGGTAGTTGAAAACACAATAAAATGAACTGAAATTTTAAATAAATCCATATATTTTGCGTTCCTTATTAATGAATATGATTTTGTTATATAGGTTATTTTATTTTTGCTGGCTTCAGTTAAGCCAGTATTTTTTCCCAATGTGTCCATTGGCCCCAATCATCATCATCATAATAATAATAAATAATTCCTCTTTTTATTTTCTAAATGTTCCTTTCTAAAATAGTCTGCCGCATTTATGCACTCAGAAAGTCTTCCAGTTTTGTGGAAATTCACACAAACACCAAGATGTGTCTTTCAAACAAACTCAAATGCATTGTTAAAATCACAACCCCCCTGCAGTTCCTATATGAACGCCAGTTTGGGAAATCTTTTCTTTGTATTTTTATATCAAGATTATCCAGTTTAAAATCAATGTGATAAAAGATTTAGGTCAAAAGTAATCAGCTTGCATAATAATTTTGACTATGATATCTTCATAATCCGCCCAGCTCCGTTTATAATGCTGATACATTTCCTCCCTCCTAAGTGGTTTTGTAAGGCCATGTTGTAAATCTTTTCTAGCAAGATCTGGCAACATGGTTTTCCAGCTATTATACAAGTGTCAGTTCTGTCAGCTGACCCTAAACTCTCCCACTGGCCCCACGCCAGAGGGACATCCTTATTATTGAGCCCTATAAACGATTATGACTGTGTGTAGGAGAAATAAATGATTCTGCTCCGGTTATTTAATCATTCGGTTGATTGTGTTGTTTACTTCATTACGCTTCAAGACCAAATTGTTTTTCCTTCTCTTACCTCTCACATAGTAACGTTTTCCAATTCATCAAGATGAGAAAGCGACACTAGGACTCTGGATGAGTCAACTACACTATTTCATTTTTCCTTTTACAGAGGAAGACGCAACTACTAGGACCAGGCAGGGGCCAATGGCATATTAATAAAAAATAAGGAAGTTGTAATCATACACATGGATGGATGCACTGCATTTTCAGCGTGAAGATACCTTATACTTGTCTGTGCCTTGCTGGAGCTGTTTGAGCTCGGAGTCGAGTATAGTGAACTGTCGGGTAATGCCCTCTATCCGCGAGTGGAGGCCCCGGTACTCGCTGTACTCTGCGTTGAAATCGTTTTTGTAAGTCTGACGTTGCTCTTGCGAGCTTATCACGGTGTACTTTCTGTGGAGGAAAACAAGCAAAAATAACATCACCGTCATAAAAGTTTCATGTCATTTTGTTTTTGCTTGCATAACGCACTTATTCCTAACAAACCTGTGTACAAAGAGGTGCTTACAATAAATAGTCTGCCGTCTCCGACGAAGACGCAGGAATACTGGAGCTGTTGCACGTTCCGTTCAGACCTGAAAGAAAATATAAGGTGGAATTCAAGGACAGCGTTTTATCCTGCAGACTGAGGGACAAGGACAGTGATGTCAGTCCAGAATGATACTAGAGAGAAAAAACCCTGCTAGAAACAAGCTGAGGAAGGAGGTCGAAAATACACCATTTTAAACTTGACTAGTTGGTGGGTTGTTTGAACTAAATCAACTAATCATGCAGGATGTCTAAATTACTATTCAACTTCATTATCTCAATAAGTCTGCCAACAGTTGGACTACTAGTCAGCTTGTTGGTCAACTAAAAATCAACCACACTGGCCAACTAGGTCAGTTGCTAAACTAATATTTGAATGGTTTGTTGGCTGTCTAAATTACTATCAGCAGTTAGATTAAACTACTAGTTAACTAGTTGGGGGGGTTATCCAAACATCTAGGTCAGTTGTTGAACTACTTATTGCCTTGTTGGTGAGCTGCCTAAATTATCTCACAGACCAAGTGTGTAAACTGCTGGGCTACTAGTCAAATATTTGTAAGGTTGTCTGAATGCCTATTCAATGATTCCACCTCACTAACACATCTAGTCGATGGACTGTCCGTACTAGTGTCATCAGAAGTACGAGTACCCCTGTGTGAGCACTTATTGAAGAATGTTAAGCGATGATCGTTGTAGCCAATCACAGTAACATCTATTGAGCGTGTGAACACTATGGCACTGTTTAAGAATCAGCTCAAGAGAGCTTAAATGTTTACCGATTTAAAAAATATTCAATACCTATTCAACTAATTGACCTCACTACACAGAGTCTGTCATAAGGGGACGTTCACACAGTAATGTAAAATGCATAATTCCTCTTCTGTCATGTTGCTGTCAAAGGAAATTGCTGCCATGCTAACTTGTGACTGTAAACAAAAGCTTATAACTTAAATGCATTCTTTGTGTTCAACCCCTTGGAGTACTAATCAAATGATTGGTTGATGGGTTGTCTGAAAAACTACAACTAACTAACCTTACTAACTGACTAGTCTGGTTGTTGGACTACTCAGTGTGTTGGGCTCTCTAAACAGCTATTCCAGGATTAGTCCAACAACCTACAGAGTCATGAACAAAAATAAATCAACTAGTTAGTGCTTTGTCTGTACAATTATTTGGCTAACTAACCAACTGCTAGTTTTTTGACTACTAATTGTTGGACTGGGCCGTCAAAACTACTATACATGTATTTGTCCTCACTAATCACTAGGTTGGTTGTTGGACTGTTCAACTAGTTGTGACTTCCCTAACCTAATGTAACTAGATAGCTGATTAATGGGCTGCTTAAATAACCATTTAACTAAACCTTATTTTGGAACTAAGTTGGTTATTTACCTACACCGTTTACTAAAACACTTTCAAAGACATTTCTATCAGAGACTAGATTCAAGTGGGACAAAAGTTCACCCGTTCAATGCTGAGGTACATCCTGACCTCGTAACCCTTGACATCCTAAATGATTCAGAGACACCGATCTGTACCTGGGCTCCTATCGCTCGTCGTGATGTCACAGGGTTTCCTCTGATCCAAGCCACGCTCGTCATCAACCTTCCTCTCCTTTTTCATGTCCCGCTCTCGATTTTTCTCTTTGGACTTGTCTTTGTCCTTGTGTTTTTTGGACTTCTTCTTAGACTTGCCATGCAGGGAGGGTTGAGCGCTCTGGGTCTGAGAGCTGTCCAGGCTGCTGTGGGCCGGGGACATGGAGCTCAGGCCTTCCTCTTGCGTTGTGGAGCGAGGGGCGAACGACGGGGGCTGACTCAGTCTCTCCGCCACCGCCGCCTCCTGACTTTCACAGTCTCGCCCATTGGAGTCATTACTGACGTCCGAAAGAGGGTCGAAGGGTCGGGGGATCTCCAACGGAGGGAAGAGGGAGCTCGACGATGTCTCTGCTGATTGAGAACTAGAGCAGTCTTTCCCATTGGACGAGCTCACTTTGCCATTGATGAGCCCCGTAGACTTGCTGGCTAGATGCGATATCCTGGGTTTCTTATTGGCCAGGGGATCGATGAACTCAGCAGGTCGTTTCTGTTGGATGCGAGCAATGAATGTTCATAAAACTGGGACATTTAAACAGTTACATATTAAATTGTGATAACATTCTGGCATTTTAAAAGCAAGGAAAGTGAAAGTTAACATGAGCACCTTTATATTTTGGTCAAAGATTATGTAAAACTTCCGAATATCATGCACTAAAAAAACCAATGCACACTAAAATGATGTGTCATCAGTACACAATAGTGGGCTTAGTCACGTCCGCTAAAAAGAAAAGTCAGAGGCGGAGTATTTTGATGAAAGATTATGAAGAAATGTGGGAGCAGGAAAGGATTAACTCCTGAATATTTCCTCAATCTTAGCAGATCCATCACAACCGCCTTTGTTTGGACTTTGTTGGGGCAAAAGGCTGACCTGAGAGGGAGAGCTGCTGGCTGGCTCTTTGTGCGGGCTGACCGGACTCTCTCCAGACACGGGGCCACTGCTCTGAGGCTTACACAGTTTTCTGCAGGGAACGAAAGACAGAAAATAAGTTTTTAAAGAGCCAAGGAACTGCTTCAGTCAGATCCAAAAAAACACCTAATCCAAAGAATTGCTGCATATTGTGCATACAAACAACTTCAGAGCACAAATGTAGAGGTTTTGATGAAATCCAAGAGCGTTCCGTCTCTGCATTGACAGCAATGCAACTACCACATTCAAGGCCCAAAAAAACAGTAAGAACGTTGTTAAAATGACACGTGGCATGCTTCAACCATAACGTTATGAAGTAGCGAGAATACTTTTTGTGTGCAAAGAAAACAGAAATAATGACTTTAGTCAACAGTTCTTTTTCAGGCGTCACTTGGACTATTTTAATGAAGTCCTTACTATCTTTCCTGGCCTTGGACGTGGTAGTTGCTTTGCTGTCTATGCAGGGTAAGAGCGCTTGCATGTCTTGCGGGTTTGGAACAACATGAAGGTGAATTAATGAATTCTGATGGATAATAGACAATATTTTTTGACATTCGTTAGTCCCATCTGAACTTGCCAAGAGTGTCTTTTTGAGAAAGACAAAACCAGAAGAAGCGGTTTACATAACTTTGGAATTTGCATTAATTGCCTTAAGTAAAGATAAATAAACTAAATAAACTTGTGTGTGTGATGTACGAGTTAAAACAACACCAAAATATGTCAAGTGGTATAAACTGTGGAGTTTGTAACCGTTATGTGAAACACCTTTTATTAGTATAGAAATTATCCTACAGAGTCAATGGCTACCATTAAGCGTGTAGTTACCAACATTCTTCAAAATGTTATCTTTTCTGACTTTAAAAGAGAAAATAAACTTTTACAGGTTTTTTGCAGAACGACCAAGTTTAAAGCATTTAAAGCCATCGAACATAAGCTTTTAATGCTGCTTGAGGTTTGTTTGTCAACAGGGGGCAGTATGATATGGGCCAATGCATCCCAATAGCAGGCCCCACCACGGCTGGACCTTGGCCCCGTGCCACCCACACACATGGATCAGCATGTGCTGGAATAAGGTTGCATCACTACCGGCCCGAACGCACACCGCGGCTCTTATGTGACAGCCTGGCGTCCCCGCGACCAGATGGGAAAGTGGGTGGGTGTGAGAGGGGGGGGTTGCGTGGACGTAAAAGGGCCCGTCAGCTGATAAGCGGGTTTCAAAGTGCAAGCGTGTGGAGTGTGTTCCACCTTGGTGTTGGGTTCGTTTCTGGCAAATATTGCCATTTTGTTTTGAACGGATATCACAACACCATGTTCTCGCCAGTCTAGCTCTCAGCACGGCCTCTCTAAATTTAGCTTGCAGGGGACAGTCTTCCACTGCCAGAGTTCATGGGAACCCAGACTTCTCCATGTAGAGCCAATGAAGAAATGGGTGAATGCAGCTGTACAGCTATCACATTGGGCAAATAAAGGTTTTTGGAAGTGACCGACTGGTGCACAGCTATCTGCATATATTGTGTGAAGCAAAACACTACTGAATGGCAGAGTAATGAATAGTAAAATAACTTCACATTTTTTGAAAATGCATATAATTTTGAAAGTGTATATAGTTGTATAAGTTGCAAGATTAAAGTACCATCTTTATTTGATGTCACATTTAAATGTGAAGAATGATTTAAATGACCTGTAATTTAATTCAAATATCATATAATGTAATTCAGCATTTCACTGTAAGAGGCTGAAGAGTCGTTAATCTTAATACATAATATACTTACATAAATTTGGAGATGAGCCAAAATAAAAGACTTAAAAATAAAATAAAGCAAAAGACTTAATATTAACAAAAATTTTAAATACTTACAAAAATATCACTTAGTTTCATAAAATCCAAGGGAAAAAAAAAAAAAATACATTAGGGGGTAGGAATCGAAATAATAAAATTAATATTATTATTAGTAGTAGAAGTAGTAGTAGTATTTAAAATAAATAATACAAAAATAAATTAAAATAAAATCGCACCACCTAGTTACATGAAATACAAAGGAAAAAGAAAACATCAGGTGAAGGAGGCTAAAAATAATTAAATAAATACAAACTTAAAATGAAAAAACCTAGTTCTATAAAACCAATTTAAGAAAAAAAAAAAAAAAGTATTAATACACCAGTAGTGGCAGTTATAATAAATTATATGCAAATGATCTAGGCTATATCACTGAAACTAAAAATATATATTTTTACATAAATACAATTATGTTGGTTGTAATTTATTTAAAATAACTGTAAAATGTAAAATAATAATAATAATAATAATAATAACAACAACAACAAAACAAAAGAATTAATACATTATTCCAAAGAAAAAAAAATAAAAAAAAAAATAATAGTAAACGTGAAGCTTACCTTACAAGGATTCTCTTCAGAATCTGCTGGTCCACCTCAGTATAACCAGGCCAGTCCTTCTGAACTTCCTTAAACAAACAGTCCTTCAATGTGAAGGTGTTGTCCTTACTATTCAGGTTAGCCACCTACACCCGGCCAGAAAAACACAGCAAAATAAAACAAGAGGCTTATGTCTTTCCAAAAATAAGAGAACAAGCGTTGCCTTTCAACACCAGCGCAGAAAAACAAACAACACTACAACTGCGTGCTGACAGCCTGTGTGTTACGCAGGGCTAAGCTTGTTTGTCTATGTAATGACAAATGTGTCTAGGCTGAGCCATTATGTCAAAATAGAATTCAAAAACATGACTTTGAATGGTTGAAACAAACTAAATGAGTCATAAACCAAAACCATAACTTATCTTCTAGGCTTCTCTGGCTATGAATAGGATACTTGCTCTATATGTCCAGTATGCAGTGTATCATGTGTGCTTCTGTATGTAACTGAAGAGAGTTATCACAGTATTATTAGTGCTGCTTCTGAACCTGTTGCAGGAGGCTGTCCAACGTCTCCTTGTCCTGAGGAGACAGGCCGTCCTTGGTGAGCCGCACCAGGAGTTCGGCTTTGCGGTAGGGTTTGAGGGCCAGTAAATGCACCAGCCGTTCCCTCAGCGGCCGAGGCGGGCTCTTCTTCTGACTGCTGGAGATGATGACCGGCCGTGAAGTCCGTCGTGACGGCGCCACATCAGACGAAGCCATTATCGGCTTTCGGATTTGTACACGCTTCCCTATAGAGCCAGATGAGGGGAGGGGGAAAAGACGTTTGATTAAGACAAGACAAGTATTCACTGCACAGATGTCACTTTTTACATTTAAATAAATACGACCTCACAACGTGTCAATCACGTTTATTCACTGGCTCTAAAACTTCTATTTAAATAAAAAATAAATAAAGATTTTATATTTATGTATTATATATATATATATATATATATATATGTGTATGTATGAGGTTAGATTTTAATGGGAAAACATGACAAATAAGAAAAATGTATTTGAAAATTTCAGACTACGTTTGCAATAACTTTTTATCTTACAGATACCAAATAGTAATAACTAGTCAATACAAACATAGCAAACACAAAAATGCTATTAAATGTATGCATACACAATTATAATATTTGATTTATTTTTTAATACAAATTAAATTACTACATTTAACACTAATTATAAATAGTGTTTTTTTAAATAAACTCCATTTATAATTAGGGTTAAATGTAGTAATTTAATATAAATGTTTCAGGCAAAAATATATATTTATAATTAATTTATTTGACTGTATAAATAAAATTCCAATTTTATTACAATTATAAACAATCTGTCAAATTTTATAAGATTAATTATAAGTTTAGAATTAATTTATTTGTACTTAAGAATTTTTTTTTTTATTTGGGCCACATTCTGTAGTGGTTAAAAAAAATTATATATAAAAAAAAACCTTAAAATATATTAGGTATTATATAATCTAAGTAATATTAAATTATTCATAAAATATATTAATTAGAGGGAGGAAACGACACTTAATTGGGGCACTCCCCCCCCAGCCCATGTGGTGACTTAGCACTGCAGATCAGTGAGAATGTATTCAGCTGATTGATTTAGCTCATTAAATGTCTTTGTAAAAATGCTAGTGTTTAGTAACGACAGTTTAGTGCGAGTTAGCAGAGTCCTCCGTATAATAATATTCAGGCGTCTCATCAGCGAGCACCGGAACAGACAGCTTCATAAATTATGTATCCCACTGCAGCTCCAGACATGTGCTCTAATCGCTCCCCCTTCCACCCGTCTATGAACACCACGGTGTAAACAGATCAGATTTTATCCAGCTGACGGCCAAAGCGAGGCTCTTCCGCTCAAACCTACCTACGTATCTCCCGCCGGGCTTGATGACGATGGCTCCACGGCTGCGGGTTTCCTCCTCGGCCTGAGCCATGCTTTGCCTGGCTTTCTGGTAGGAGTCGTCTGTGGCGCATACCGTGATTTTATCCTGGATCCCTCCCAGGCAGTCCAGCTGTATGCTCCCTTCACTGGAGAGAGACCAAGCCTGTCAGACACTCCCAATGCCATCCACTCACCAGTTATTACTTTCAAACGAGTCGCCGTGGTTCATTTACAGCCCAGGTGCTGGGACAGGCATCTTCTAAGTGTTCAGCACCTGTAGAGAGGGTTCTTACAGCCGCCTGATCGGAGTCAAAACATCGGATCACAGGCGAGGCACATAGTGTTTTCCCACCATGCCCCTGCTAAACAACTACAATCTGTAATATAGGCGAGTCGGCTGGTTCCTGATCTGGTCTGAAGGAAGCCTTTTATAGTTCTGGTTTAGGATCATGTCCACCAGTCATGTTACTTGGAGCTAAATAACTACATGTCAGTGAAGAGAATATATAAATATATAAATAAATAGTCACAGAACAGGAATAATAGGCCTGTTGTCTGCAGACAATCTGAATTCTGACAGTAATTGTCTTGAAATGTTTTGTTGAAGCTGGTGAAATTATCGTAGCGGCGCTGAAGTAAATTTGTGTTGGGATGACTAGAATAAAATGTGCAATTCATTTTAGTAGAAAACCCTGAAATTATTACACAACCAATATTTAGGGTAGATCAGTAAAAATCTATTTCAAGAAAAAAAAAAAAAAAAAAAAGCACTGGGTCTCATTCCCTAATTGTGTGAATTTTTTTTTTTATTTATACGCACGCTTGAACTTCTCACGAAAACTTTTCGCCTAAATCACAAACCGCGCATACGCACATGAGAACTCGTTCTTCTATTCTAAATGAGCGCGCATGCGTGCACGAAGTTAGTCATTTGCATAGAACAAACCCAATCCAGCTCCACATAAGGGCTTTCCACGAAGCGGCGCTCGTCCAGAAAAAGACAATTATGGCACCGAAACAAACAGAAAAGAAAAAAACAACTTTAACAATAATGAACGAGAGGTTTTGCTGTCAGAGGTGGAAGGTAGAAAGAGTTATTTATCGTATCTGTGCGTTCTCTAAAGACGCGCTCTCTCTTTAGACCTCCAATTATACTGTATTTTCTATTTTTAATGTCTAGTTACTTTTCACCCACCCTGTAAATAACATCTAATTATATGTAGGGTTCTCCATACATGCTTATAAGGCCCCGGGCGTACATGATTATTGCGTACATGTGGTATAAGCTGTTCTTGAATTTTTTTTTGTGCATTTAAATAAATTTTAGCATGACGGTTGATGAATCACGAATTTTTTCTGAAAACATCCATACGCACGTTTCACACAAAAATTTGTGCGAATGCATGTTTCGTGAATGAGATCCAATGTTTTTAGTATTTTAATTTTTTTTTTATTATTATACAAAAACCACAAATGGATCATCAGTAACAAACATACATACACGCACATATATAAAATGCATGCATGCTTGTGTATTACTGATGATCCATGTGTGCTTTGTGTACGGATATATCTGTATGCATGCATGTATGTGTGTGTATGTATGTGTGTGTGTGTGTATGTATGTATGTATGTATGCATGCATGTGTCCAACCATAAAAACAACGTGTAAAACTGCTTTAAATTGTTGTTTTTCCACAAAGAAAAAAAATCTGTTTAAAATAATTGCAATTTTTTTTTCTAAGTCAAAAATAAATATCATACATTTTTCCCTGATTTACTAAACTTTATCACTAAAGTTTCATTCAGTGTAATAGATTTTTGTTGTAAATATGCCTGAAAAGATTATTTATGACACATTAAAAGATGAACTACTTTCACCACAAATACTAATTATACATACGTATCCTAGTTTTTGCCCATTCTTCAGTGAGATTTTTTACTCATTTAAAACAGTAAGATTGAATATGCTTTCTTATTTATGCATTTTAATTTTTGTACAAGTCAGATTAAGCATTGTTTGACTTTCTTACATAAATTTTATGTTACACTGAATGACAATTTATATTATTTCAAACAAACTTTGACGTTTTATTCTCCAAAAACGTATTTGAAACCTTAAAAGTAGATACTTGACTTACATTTAATGTGCTTTCTATGGACATAACCTCACCTTTGTGAATTTATTTTAACGTCTTTGACCCATTTATGATTCTGATGAAT
>JAUCMT010000053.1:8438212-8456445 GCA_032357475.1 Enteromius thamalakanensis
ATATATATATTAAATAAATAAATATATTTATCTTATATTTATTAAAAAAAATTATTTATTTATTTATTATTTTATTTATTTTTTTATATTTATATATATTTTAAATACCCAGCAAGACATGTATTCACAGGTAACCTGTATAGCCTTAAGCAATAAACGCTAATTCAAGAATGCAAATAGCCCAAACTAAGACCAACTCTAAACTCACTAGTAGCATTTGTGCTCGGTGCTCCGAAGCTAAAAATACTCAAGCAAAGCTCCAGCCTCCCTCACAGTGTCACATGTAGCCAGTCGACTTGAGTTTCACATATCACATCCAAAGAATATGCCATATTAATCAGCACATAAGACTAAAAACTGACTTATATAAGCTGACATTCACAATTTCATCCACCGGCTTGGGTGTAGACCGAAAGCTGTAATTTTATTCCTGTCGCCCAATTTACTGACATCACCAGAAGTGTGAATCAACTTCCACTCTTGCTTGAATACACCGAGTCTTGGCCTTTGTTGCGCCTCGGATCCAGTTGCATTTGCTTTATTACACCAAACGTGAACCGTGCACCATGAGGGTCTTCCTCTGATCTGAAACAGCGCAGACGAATCAATGCAGTTTATCATCAAATGTTGTGCACCTGACCGGCCTGAAGCAGGTAAAGGACGGCGAGAACCTAAACGGAGCCCATCGACTCAAAACACCACATAAAATATTTACTTTTCAGATCTGCGCGCCGGCTTTTTGGAGATGTGGCTCAATCGCTGGTAGATTCCAATGGTATTAACAACTCACAATCTCAAAGATTCACTGCTTTGCTATGTGCAAAAACACAGTCCACCTAAAACTGGGGAGGGCAAATTAATCACAGGGCCGGTTTAAAATAGAAACAATGAGTACTCGGCTAACTCCAAACGTTAAGCACTAGACTACAGTCTAACATATTCAACAAACCTCATGGGTTTAGTACAATTCTGACTACCTCACTTTATTGGCTTTTGTTTGTTTGTTTGTAAGATAAATAAATAAACAAATAAATATTTGATTACAAAAAAAGTGGATTAGGCAATAATTTCATTGACAACCGAGTAATGGATTTCAAAAACATAAATGAAGCTGGATTTGTAATTTTAGACTGATAAAATACATATATTTTTTCCAGATTGTTTAATATACATACAATTCAAAATTTTTTTTAATACAAATAAATATTATCCGTATTTGTTTTTTTAAACAATGATTATAATAATACACACACACATATTTAGTTTTTTTTTCTGAAATTTATTTTTATATATAATTATAAATAAATGTGTGTGTATATATATACATACATATATATATATATATATGTATAAGTAAATTTCAGGGAGGAAAATAAATAAAATAAATAAATAAATAAATAAATAAATAAATAAATATATGCTACTTAAACTTTTATCTAAATAACTATGTGTGTGCGATACGCATCTTCAAAAGGTTTAAACAAATCGTTTGAATCAATAGTTCTCAACCTTTTGAGTTAATTTCTCATTCCCTTTAACAGAGCTATATCGAGGCACCTTGTGGTCCCTTGGAAGTGTGCTGAGGGCCCCGGGCCCCTGGTTGAGAGTCGAGCATAAATAGAAAGATGTCCACTCATGAGTGGAACACCCATGACTTCACTTCCACGACTTTCCCTGACCTGGAAAACACAATCCTAAAATCCCCAGACTTCTCCAGGTTTTTCCAGGAACCCAGTTACTTTCAACCAAACTATAGACTGTCTGCCAGCAGACCAACACGCATACAAGAAGTTATTTTGTTTTATTACCTGCGGAGGGGTTAATTAACGGCTAGTGTGTGTGAAGCGCTTGATAAGGAAGGCAGCGACAGCAGAGGGCTGGGACTGCTTCGCTACGCCGAAGTTCCTGCTCGCTTTGAGGGGGATTTCTTCAGCTGAGTGGGTGATTTGCTGTCAGGCAGGGAAATAACTGTCGCCTGCTGCTCACTGTTAGCCTGTTAGCACTGTTTCTCCAGCCCCGCGTTGCGCTCGACGCGCGTCTTACCTTGTTGCTCTGGTAGTCTTCAAACGCTCGCAGCGCGCTGTCAGTCAGCTTGACGTGATAGACGGAGATGTTGCTGCCATTGCTCACTCTTCCACAGGACAGTCCGTAGCACTGCTCCTCCTTCAACGCCGCCATCTTGCTCGCATTTCCCACCACGCTCACGCGCCTCTGCCGTGAACGCAACAAGCAGCTCGAGCGAGCGAGGGATATGATTATTCATGAGGCGTGAATTACGTACAGGCGGGAGGGGGCGTGGTTTCGGGGTAATCATGACAGCGAGATGACCAGTGATGGGAAGTCCGAGTCTTTTCCGCGAATCGGTTCTTACGAGCAGAACGTCTCAAAGATCCTGTTCGTAAACGATTCGGCTGTTCTTTTGCATCCTCAGCGCTCTAAAAAGTCACATTTCTGTTGAGAACAAATGAAATTTAGTCATTTGGGTGTTTATGTTGCCTCGGTTTTAAAGTCATGACAAAATATGTGACCCTGGACCACAAAACCAGTCAATTTGTTTTTAGAATAAAATGTATACATTAACTGAAAGCTAAATAAATAAGCATGACATTGATGTATGGTGTGTTAGGATAAGGTAATGGTTTGCAGCGATACAAATAAAAATGTACATTTGATGGGTGCCAATGTGAAAATATAGCAAAATAAGTTTTGGTGCATTTATAAGATATCATCATGGAACATTACCTTTACCTAATATCCTTATGATTTTTGGCATTAAAAATTTTTAATATTATTTTGACCCATACAATGTGTTTTTGGCTTTTGCTACAAATACCTGTGCTGTATGACCTTATTGAGATCCTACATAAAATTTAGACAGTTCATGTTACACAAAACTTTATTTTTATTTACATCACTTTGAATGTGTACAGATATGGACTTTTTTTGATAGCATTTCAGTTAAAAAGGCAATTATAAAGTAACTAACTTCTGCTAAAGTAGTTATTATTTATAATTATTAATTTTGCTAATTTTCAAACAGGCTTTAAAGCTTATTAAGAAACTATAGTCTTTAAAAATCGTAAAGCCCAAAGACGTGTCTCCACTAAAGGAATTTAGCTTGTGGTGCACTTTGTGTATAAATTCATGTATTAATTTTAAAAATAAATGATTTCGTTTCGTATTTACATATCGTGTAAATATAAAAATATGTCAAGAACTTGCTGAAACTGAAAGTTCAAGGGAAATAAAAGTTATTCCAGTCAGAATTGTTGTCTCGAGAATCGCTCAATTCAGTTAGTGAACCGTTTCACTGAAAAGATCCGACTCGATTCTCTCGGATTGGACAGAGCTGGAAATGACCGATGAATGGCGTCATCACAACGCGATTCGAGGCATGATGCGTTTTATTTATTTTGTGGAATGTATTTCAACAATAAGGCAAACGTGTATGATTTTAAATTTGTGATTTTGTCATGTTTTGTGGTGGTTTTTGTACACTGGAAAACTCTTGGCTGGGGGTGGGGGAAGGTTTTGGATTGAACGCTTCTCACTCGCAGAATTGCGTCAGAAAAACGTCAATGTCTGGAAAAAAAACCCCATGAACAGGGAATGCCCCACCAGACTCCAACGAGAGGGATGAGCTTTTCTATAAGTTTATTTACTTCAAACACATTCTGTATTTCATTACAACGCACATTTTATTAAGAATGTTCATTTAGAACGTTCTCATCGATACTGTACGTCATAAAGCAGCTGGCAAGTGCAAGAAAGCACGATACTGCTGCTCTATTAAAACCATTCACCTCGCAACCACATATCTAGTAGCTCTGACTTCGAAACATGTTCAAGAAATCACTTTATTTTCAACCATATGAACAGAAAGTGCAAAAATTTATTATAGGATATACAAATAATAATAATAATAATAATAACAACAAGGGAATGTTTGGAAGTAACCAAAACTACAAAAATTGGAATGGGGGGAACTGAGATAATCAACTTTAAGGATCATAAGGATTAAAAAAAAACACCTGTCTGTTCATCCTAAATAAATAACACTAAACAAATTAAACTCATTCTTGTAGGAGCTGAAAAAATAAATAGAAAAGGTCTGTATGACCTTCCCCGCAGTGTCTGGTTACAAAAATGAGAAAGTCTGGAAACATCAATTGAGGAACAACCTATGAAGGAGAGGAAAGCGTGAAAACCAGTAACGAACCACATCAGTGTAAGGACTTTTGAAATAGTGTTGGGTTTTTTTTCAGCATCAGACACCTGTACATACTGCAAAAGAAAAAGCATACAATCATATTCTTGACCGCTCACAAGCAAGTTTCAGTTCACCAAAATAAGATCGAGAAACTTAACGTAATTGAAGAGTTCTGCAGCGAAACACGACTGTGTCCAGCAACCTGAAGAGTGTCATTCTGTACATTGATAAATTTCTTAATTATAACTACGAATTTTCTGTACATAAATAGGAATTATATCATATTTCTCACATCTATTTCTCCCCAGCACATCTTTCATGCATTGAAAGTAAAAATTGAACGGCATTTAAAACCTCTTACTGTGCGATGGACAGCAACAGAACTACAACCATTCTACTTTCAATTACATTCTTTTTTTGTTTTTATTTATGAAGGTCAGTTTGGAGGCCAGGCGTAGGTCTTCAGCATCGTGTCATCCATCCCGTCACAGTGAGTTAATTTCTAGCTGCGATAACGACTGATAAAGCTACGCCGCCAATCGCAACCGCTGTAGCCCCAAATAGCCACTTCCAGCTGAGACTCTGTAAAACAGAAAAACACTTCTTCACCCAGAATGAAAAACTATTACCTCATGTTGTTTTAAACCCACATGTGATATTAAAATGTAGCTTTTTTGTTGTTGCCATATTTGTTTTTGTCGTGGTTTTTGTAGGATATTCAGTTCACAACTGACAGGAAACAAAGTGGGAGAGAGGGGGGCGGGATCGAGAAAGGTCCTTGAGTTAAGGCCCGTTCATAAATATAAAGATTACGATAAAGATATAGCTCAGTATTTAATGTATGGCAGAGTCTATGCCATTCTACTGATTGGATGTAGTGAAGTAGGCGTTTCATTCAACAATTAACAGACAGTCGGAGGGGTGTGGTTAATGATGTCACACTCGTGTCCAATCCAGGCACGGAATACAGACCAGGCCAGTGGGGCCGCTGCCAAGGGGCCCTTCGGGTGCAGGGGGCCCGTGAACGTCCAGCCAGGGGGCTCACACGGTTTGTCAACGTTGGGCCAAGGTTTCGCATAAGGGCCCACACCAACGTTGTGCTAACGTTGTCTGAAGATGTTTCCCAGGGGCCCACGCAAATGCTTTGCCCAGGGGCCCACACAACCCGTAATCCGTCCCTAGACCAATCCATCAAACTGATGTCATCAGAACAGGCCGTCATTTTAGAGGGGAGGAGCATTTTCAAATTTGGATAAAATACAACGTAGGGTTTTTTTTGTGGATTGACTTTTGTGCACAGAATGAGTTGCTTACCACAAATATAGCAAAGTGCGCTAACAACATTAAGTCAGTTTTGATTCATGCAAACTTTAGGGAATCGAACTCTGGACACCCGTATTTCGACAATTTAGATTATTATTGACTAATAATTTTCTGCAACAGCGAGGTTTGAGTTGAACTTGAGAATCAGACACTCCGAATCGTCAATTAATCAACTGGAAATAGAAAAGAAATGGCTCAAAGATGTATTCGTTTGAAGTCCCTTGGGCAGATAGTGGTGGGGAAAAAATTAGATGAGATGACGTTATTTAATAAAACAGCCATTTAGATCATACAGTTCTTTGAATGAGTGGATCTGAGTCAAAACTGTTCACTCAGACTGATTATTGAACAACTGACTGTAGGCCGTTTGAGTAGATCAGAACTCTTTCAATCGAACATCATGGAGGAAAATGTATTTAGAATTTTTACTGAATGATTTCAAAGCTTTGTGTTTTCTTCCCAACCTTCACTGCCGATTGAAATAATATTTGCGTGGTCTAAGAAAAAACTGTCTTTGCGAGTGAATGCAAGGTTCCTTCTGGCACGTATTTTTGTGAAAAAACGCGAGGTTTCTCGAGGAATGCAATATTTTGCTGAGAGAATGCAACAGTTTCGCGAAGCGACACAGAACAAGGGAATTCAAAGGGGAACGCAATACTTTTGTAAGAGAACACCATGTTTTTAAGGGAAAATCAATAGCTTTCAAAGAAAAAGTGAACGTTTCACAAGAAAACACCAAGTTTCTTGGCCCAATGTGATATTTTTTGCGCAAAAAATATCGTAAGTGTTTGAAACGTTATGAAGGTGATGGAACATTTTTTTTATCCGTTAATCATTTTTGGGTGAACTATCCCTTTCTCAGGGTAAGGCATAAATGTGCACTTTGTCATCCATAAAACCCACTTCCTCTTGAAAGTAAACAGGCGTGCAGCCTCATAAACAAGCAGCGCATGGTGTTAAATAGTTTAAAAGGGGACGTTTTAATCTCTCACCCATGAGGACTTGGCACGGTGTTTCTGCACGCTGGCGTTCGTCGGGTTACCCAGCATCTTTTTATACATGGCCTGTTCGGCTCCTTTCTGCTCGGAGTGTTTCTTCACAAGCTTCGACAGCTCAGCATGGATGGTCTGCAGAGGAAAGGGCAGAGAGCGTGTGAGTGTGTGTGTGTGGTATCGCCAGGCTGATGAAACTGTTGCTCACTGCAGCACACCAACACATTTGGGCGGCACGAGAATGATTAAACATGACAGTGCTGACAGAGATTGAGTGAAAGCCTAACAAAAGCCAAGATGTAAACCGATTTAAGAAGAAAACATTCACTTGTTTTTCAATATCAGCTGTAATACCACAGAACACAAAAGCAGAAGTGAAAGCATCCTGTGCTAATGAAACATGTTTTTTTATGGATCGCACACACTTTATACTTTAAATATGCCCTCAAAATCAAGACCCTGGAGTTTTAGTCTCTCTATAGCTGAGTGAAGATAGACTCGATCTGCTCTAGTTTTAGCCTGTGAAGCCGATATATGAGAACGCAAACAGAAATGTGGTTATATTTAGTTCACACTTGTTTCTGCCAATGCCGAGGAGTTCGATTCACTTCAGGAATCCGTTTTCTCAAGATGGTTTGTTTCAATTAAGCAAAAGAAATCATAATTTAAATTGGAATCAACGCTACACATTTGAAGTGATCTAGTAAACTGATTTCTGATTCAACAGCTGTTTGTTTTTTAAATTAATCTCAACTGTTCAAATGGGTTGGAATAAATCACAAGACACACATATTTCACATATATAGACACATATTTCAAGCAAACTTGTAAAAAGGATGCGTTTCCAAACTAATCCGTTCAATTGTTCAGTGTGAATCAGTCAAGTGAATCTGAATCATTCAGGTTCATTCTTTAATAGGCTGTTTAAAAAAAGAGAGAGCAGCTCATTTATACATTTTCCTTCATAACTACTTAATTTCTGTGATTTTACAAAATGACTCATTTATGTATTTGTTTGTTCAAGAGCTCAGTATGAATCGTTGAAGTGAATCAGAACCTTTTTACTTGAGTGAACTGGTTCATTCGCTCAATTTGCATCAATAAGCTGGTTTTAAAAAAGCAGTTCACTTATTCATGTTGCTTCATGACTACATATTTCATGTGATTTTACAAAGTGATTCATTTAGGAAACGATTTCCTGAAGAGTTCAATGTGAATTGTTCAGATGAATCTGAACTAACAAATCAATGCAAACAATTTGTTTTAATGGAGTGATTCAAGAAATAGTTCGCTGATTTATGATGAACTATGAACTGATCTGTTCAACCGTTAGATTTAAATCATTCAAGTGAATCTGAATCATTCAGATTCACTTCAGTGAATTGGTTCATTTCCCATTTCCGTTTGCTTCAATAGGCTGCCCAACAAAATCAGTTCAATATTCATTTGCTTCATAACTACATTATTTATCTGCTTTTACAAAAAAGACTAGTTTAGGAGATTTGTTCAACAGTTGAGTGTAAATCAATCTGATTGTTCGTGTTTTAACAAAATAATTTTACTCAATTTGTTTCAATGGACTGATTCAAGAAATAGTTTGATGATTAAGGATTCTTTTGACTGAATTTGTTGTTGAACTGATCTGTTCGACAGGGTGAATCATTCAAGCTTATTGAATCAAATTGAACGAATGAACCAGTTCACTCAAGTAAAATGATTCTGATTCACTTAAACAATTCACACTGAGCTCTTGAACAAACGAATGCATAAATGAGTCATTTTGTAAAAAATAAAAATGAATTATGTAGTTATGAATTGGTTGATTCATTCAGTTCAAAACTGGTTTAAAAAACAAATCAGTTCACTTATTAATTTTGAGTCATAACTACGTATTCCACGTGATCTGAAAAAACGACTCATTTCTAAATTGATCTGAGTGTGATTAGTCGAAGTGAATCTGAATCATTCTGATTTATCTCAGCAAATGAGTTCACTCGGTTTGATTCAATGTACTGATCCAAAACCAGCTCACTGATTCATTTCAAGACGTATTTCAATTGATCTTGAAAATGTGTCAGTTACAAACTTATTCATTCCACAGGCAAGAATTGTTTAAACTAATCTCAACCCATCAGATTTGTTTGGGAAAAAAAATATTGATTTGTTTTAGAAAATATTTGCAAACTTTGCTTATATGGCTCCTTTGATTAAACACTGTTTAATCAAAGCAAACCTGCAAATGATAAATACCAGTTCAAAACATGACGCTTAAATTACAGCTAATTAGATTGAAGGGAGTGTCATTATTAATAAGTAAAGAGCGAGGGCTGTGAATGGCATTCTGAATGTAGACTTTCAGGAGCCGGCCGAGTCAAACATGACAACCTGCCATTTAGTTTAATTACTGCTAATGTTTAATTACTGGCTAACGACTATAACAAGCAGGATAAAGGCAAAGAGGCTAGATGGGATAAGCTTGGATGAAGGAATTCTGCACTGGAGCGTCTCTAAAGGCCAGACACATGAGAAGAGAGAGGTGTAAATGTGCAGACGTAGGTGGCTGGGCATACAGCAGTCAGGAGCTGTCAGATCATGGAGGGGCACAGGGAACCTCATCCGTCGCCGGTGTAAGCAGAGCAGCCCAGTGCCGCTTTAGATATGGCAAGTGTGTGGAGGGACCCGGCTATTTATAGACAAGGAAAGAAATGCGATCCTAGGAGTTTTTGAACACTCTGTTCTGTCTGCGGTCTGACTGAATTCAGGGGTCTGCAGCTCCACCTGTTGGTTATAATGGGGGACGCACTCGATTCTGGGACCTGGTATATAGTAGCTCTCAACAGATACTTGTTTTCAAAATAATAATGTAATTAATTTATTATCATAATGTAATAGGGGAGAAAAATTGATTCAGTAAATTAAATAAATAATATAAATAAAAATTTAAAAAATAGTTTTCAACAGATACATAAAATTTTCAATAAATGACATAAGGAAAAGATAAAATAAAAAAAATAGGCAAAACAAAATGAAGATAAAATAAGATACGACATAAAATTAGAGATGTAACATAAACATAAAGACAAATATATAAAAATAAAGATATAGATTTTCAAAAAAAGGATAAATTAAATAGATTAAATAAAATAAAATATTAAATACAAGATATTAAATCTAGATAAAATAAAAGACAAAATGACAAAATAAAAAAGATATATAACCTTTTTCCTTTTATATATATAATATAACATATATATATGATAAAATACCTTTTTCTATAAAAAGACAAATAAATTAAGATATAAAATATAAACAAAGATAATTTCATAAACAAAATATATTAAATAATATGAAAATAAAAAGATATTTAAAAAAAAAAGATTTAAAAGCTAAAATTTAAATAAGACTAAAAAAAGATGTAAAGATACAAATTCTCAATAAAATTGATAAATTAAGATTAAAAAAAATTACTCAAAAGATACCAGTATGTACTAAAACTATGATACAAAAAAAATAAAATAAAACAAAAATATGATTAAATACATAAATAAAGATATAAAACAAAGCTCTCAACAGATAGCAATTTAATAAAATACAATGTATTATTTCAATACAATATAAAATAAAAAGATAAAAACATATTAAACATTATGTTTTTGTTTTATATATCAACTATACATTGTTTATATAAACAGGTCACGTGTGTTACCTTATTACTTGGCTCCAACTTTAAGGCCCTTTTAAGTGTTTTAATGGCTTCAGCATACTCGCCCTGCAGAGCCAGGACCTGTGGACACAAACACACGTCAGAACTTTTTCATCTCAACACACCTCAAGACCTACTTCTTTTCCTCCGCCGGGGCCAGAAACCCACACGATCGAACAACTCTCTCCCGCTGCTTCCCAAACCAGGAGCGCATTGCTATTTAATTCTCCAGGAAACCAACCTTGCCTTTGCGGAACAGGGCTTTGACGTTGTCGGGCTGATGCACCAGGACAGAGACGCAGGAGCGCAGCGCGGCTTCATAGTGGTCCAGCTTGAGCTGAGCAGCAGCCATGTTGTTGAGACATTTCACCTTCATGTCCAAAAGCTCTTCCTCTTCTTGTTGACTGATGTCCACTGAGATAAGAGAGGTATATGATTGCAGACATGCACAAGGATTTGTCGGGACATAAAGCAGGAACTGAAGCAGAGTCACCTCTGGAAGTGGCTTCGGTGATCTGTAGCGCGATTCCGTAGGAGTTGACGGCGAAGGCGTAGTCGGAGCGCTGGTAGTGGACGTTTCCTCGCTCTCGCTTTCTGTCGGCCAAACTGATTCGCTCCGAGGGCGGCATGAGCTCCAGCTCTGGGGCGTCTTCTGCCGAGATCAGCTGCACCTCCAGGAGGAGATCAGCGTCAGGAGGAACGGCTGGAGTAGAGCTGAGGAGGAGATCAAGCAGAGGATGTACTTCTGATGTGTCACACTTCTGCTCAAAAGCTAGGAGCCATCCCATTTTGGGTTTTTGAAAGATGTCTCTTATGCTCACCATGGCTGATTTTATTAGATCCCAAATACAGTAAAAACAGTAACATGTTATTACATTTTAAAATAACCGTTCTCTATAAGAAGATCATTTAAAATGCTATTTATTTCTGTGATGCAAAGCTGCATTTTGAGCATTACTTTTCTGATCTGAATTTTTTTTATTATAGATTCTTTGATGATCAGAAAAAAAAGGAAAAACAAAGTTTTTTACTAACATGCTGAATGTTGTCTTTACTGCTCATTTAGATCATCAATCGGTCACTGCTGAATAAAAGTATTCATTTCTTATAACTATTAAGTAAAAATTATTACTTTTTTAATCATACACATAATGTAATTATATACTGTTATGGTAAAGTATATATTAATTTTATTATATAATTATATTGTATTATTATTTATACATATAAAACATCAATAACAAACATATATAAAATATGCATTATAAAATTAATTTGTAATATAAAATGTATTTTCTATAAAAAAAGTATATATATATACACATATATATACATACCTATACACACATATTATATATATATCCACACATACATACATATATATGTACAGTATACAATATTGATATTACCATACAACATCCAACTCAATTTTCTATACAATTTATTTATACAAAATTATTTATATAAATATATAATCTAACCTGCCAAGGGCACCGTAAGCATATTTAGCGCCTGCTTCAATCAACGCCTTTTCACCCACTTCCATCAGCTGTACAGTAAGATCCAGGGCCTAATTATAATAAAAACAACAAAATGTCATCTTCTTTATCATTTATTATAAGTTCAAGTTCCTGAAAATGTAAAGTGAAAATGTAAAAAAAAATATAGCAGTATTGAAATAAAAATATTACACAATTGTTATTGCAACATATTTTAATCACGATTAATCACATCCAAAATAAAAGTTGTTCCTTTACATAATGTGTGTGTTTATTTATTATGTTTATATTAAAACACACACGTACCTTATTTATTTTGAAAGTATTTGCATTCATATATTTATTTTCTTATATTTTATATTATATCTAAATAGATTTAATATATAAACATAACATGTTTTCATTAAATATATACATGCATGTGTTTGTATTTATATATGCACTACATAAATATGCACAGTACATACAAATATAATATATAAAGAAAAACTTTTATGTTGATACGATTAATCACTTGACAGCACTAAATTTAATATAATATAATACCTGAAGAACGTCTCCGTCACCAAGTGTAAAAGATAAGTTTGGCAGCTCTTGTACCACAGGTCCGTTAGTAAGACTGCTTTTAAGATAAATGGTGACGTTCTGGCCTCTCTGGGGTCTGCTGTCTGGACCAGCTCCGGCTTCCACAACCTTCTTTCTAAGCTGCCCATTTCCTATTTTTTCAAACAAATATCATAGCAAGCTAAAAATCATCATCATGCTACAGCATCATATGAAATACGCTGGATATTTATCGCTGCCACAGAGACGATGAGGTAAAGAAGGGCACCTAAAACATCCAGCCACTCTTCCGCTTCTACAGAAGGAGCTTGATCTGCTTTTGTGGCTGGACTTTCCTTCTTCTTTCCTCCACCTGCATCTTCTAAAGGCGGGAGGTCGTCGTCCACGTCGTCCTCCACATCATCCAGCATTGTGAAGTCTTCCCCGCTATCCAGCAGCGAGGCACGTCCTGATTTCTTAGCCGATGGCGCCACCTGCTGGTGTTCAGCAGAGCCGTTCACAACCTCACCGTCAGCCATCTGGAGCAAAAACAACACAATACAACAATTTAAATCTGCTTCAAATGGACGCAGATGAGCTTGTTCCTTCATCAGAACAGATTTGGAGAACGTGTGCATTACGTCTGATCACGTGCTCGGGTGCCGTCATGATGAAAACATCAAAGTAATCCACTGGAAAAAGCATTATGGATTAAAGCATTATATTGTGGATTGTGTGTATTTTTTCCACACGAAAGCAATGGTTTGAAATGTCTTTTGTTTGTTACGAACATGCATGTTTTGACTTCACGAGATGTTGACTGACGGACAGGAACGGTTTGGATCACTTGTGTTTTGCTGTGATGCTTTTATCAGCTGTTTGGATATTCTCCTAAACATCTGCATTTGCGTTCCTCACACAAAACAGTTAAACAAGCTTCCTCCCATACACGCACACGTTTATGCACTCCTTTACATGGATTTCTAGGATAAGCTCCAGTTTTTTTCTTGAAGCAGAAATCCTCAGCAAGAGGGTCAACGAGTGACTAGAAGAAAATCTAGAAGAATCAGCTTCTGTTATTTGCCAAGAGCAATCTCTGTAAATAATAAACCAACGCTGGTTGACTTTTAACTATCCATGTCATCGCCACTCCAGTTTTTATGCGTGTGCATAATATATATAGTAGGCCTGCTTATTAGCGTTCACAAAATAATTAATCTATATAAGTTTAAAATACATGCACTGGCATTAAGCAAAAATGCAATCATTTTAAAATACCATTATAATCAACTCTATAATTACATGTTAACTTAATCTTTACAAAAAAAAAAAACCTGAATGATTATCACATTGACATTAAATATCAGTATTTACATAACACTTCAAAAACCGCATGGTAAGTTACTTCTTGAAAGAGAAACCATAGTTATAGTAAAATGATCAAAAATGGTATATTCCAGCAAACCCTGAATTAAATTAAATGTTACTGTCCACCTTATACATTTGAATAAGATGATAAAACCCTTACAAAACCACCGTGGTGCTAATATTTACCGTATTTACATTATATGGTGTTTATAAGATAAGTTACCGTGGTAAACGCGAAAAATAATGTGGCATTACCATAGTATTTTTTATTTTGCTTTTGAAATATAAACTCTAACTGTCCTAGAATAAGCTGAAATATGTTCACAAATATCAATTGAAGAGAAATTAAAATGTGATATACATGTTATATGTTTGTGATATCTTTTGAGCGTAAATCCTAAGACAGCAGTTAACGTAAACACGTATCTAAAGAGCTCTTACAAGATTTGCATTTGATTACGAGTGTGACGGCATGCATTCACAAAATAATTTCCAAACCCTGCCATTATTTGCAGAAATGACAGCCTTTCCAGAACATTCCTGCAACTTTGTCAACGAGCTCGCGCCGTGCACGCGCCGCGTTCAATACAGCGTGACGAAACAGCTCTCGTCTCGTGGTTTAGGCGCCGTAAATGTTTTAAAAGCGTGAGGGGAAAATGAAACGACATTGAAATACTTACCGCAATGGGATAGGAACCGCACGCCGAGATGCGCAGCAACAACTTTGACAACAAAACAAGATCAATCTGTGCAACTTCCGGGTAAAGGTCAACGGTCATGCTCGAAATTTACAAAATAAAAGTCACGACATCAAGGTCGTTTCGATGATTGCTGGGGACTTTTATAAGCTAGTATAAAACACGTATTGTACACGATATTTCTGTTTTATATTAATATTTTTGTATTGATAAAATAGCTCTATATACAGCTACCGTTAAATATTTATTTACAAATTTATATCGATGTCTTGCATTGTTTTATAGGCGTTTCACTCAATTATTTCATTTAAATAACAAAACTGGAACACAAAATATCAAATTACATTTATTGTCGATGCAATCATTTCTTTTTGATAAGCAAATTTTCTGTTTGTTTTTTCAGTCTAAAGAAACTTTACAATATAAAGAAACATACAAAGGACATATTTAGCTACACAAGACACCTAAGGCCCTAGGACAAAGATCTGAGCTACCCTACTATGAAATACAAAGCAAACCCAATGGGACAGACTGCTTCATATCGAATACTGTCATGTCGCAAGAAAGGACAACACAAATTACAGGAGAAATTTCTGTCATTCCCTCCCATGACCCTTCTTGCTCCAAAATACACATTTTCCTCTCAAACGTTTCTAATGTTACAATATTATACATTAACAACATAAGTGCAGAGATGGCCAACAACCAGGCATTGAAGCAGGTCAGTGAAGGTGTCTTCATGACCTTAAACTCCATGTAAATTGGCTGAAATTTCAAATATGCTAACAAATTCGATGGTTGTTCAGAGTTTGTGTTTTCACATTCATATAGACTCACAGTTAACTTTCCGTTCTGTTAAAAAGCACAAAAACAAGCCATTTTCTTTACACCAACTAGGTGTTTAAGGAATTATTTTTGAAGAAATAAATGCATAAACCTATTGCGGATTTGATTTACGATAAGGGTTACCATCAATCTGCCTTTTTTTTCAGCAAAAGCATCTCTTTAAAATACAAAAACACAAACAGATTCTTTATAACTTATTTTCAGCTGTACTCATTGGTTGTGACTGACATATCAAAACATGTCAATGATATCAAAATGCATTTTACAGTATTTACAGTAAACCAAAGGTCAGGGGTGAGGGTCAAGAAAGGTTAAGGGCTGCGTACCAGACAAACTGAAAACAAGCATGGATATCCCTTCAGAACTTACCAGGAGGCTGAGCCTGGTTCTCTCAGATGACCAAAAAGCAAATATAAGTCACTGGATAAAAGCATTTGAAACTGGACTGGCAAGTATTTAAATAATGTTTTCAGAGGTCGACCTGAATATCAAGAAATGTGTGATTTTGAATGTCCCACGATGATCGGTGTCCTGTAACGTAGCGCTGATTAAATAACTGTAGGAATTAAATGGCTAGTTATGAGGTTACAAATTTGTCAACAGGATTTTTTGTCAATTATTCTTTTATATACAAAGAAATTGAAAGAATTTTTTTTTTTACACAAATTATCATATATATTTATTTTTTATTTAACACAAACTATCAAATGGATTGTGATTATTCGCTTCCAAACTAAAAGTTTGTTTACATGATGTGTGTACTATGCATATTTTTTGTATACATTTAAGAAATTGTAATATATGTATATATAATTATATTAATATATACATATTTCTTAAATATCTATATATGTGTGTGTATATATATTTATATATACATAAACACAGTACACACATTTTACACACACACACGTATGTAAAGAAAAAAAATAATTAAAAAAAACTTTTATTCTGGAAGCGATTCATTTATGTGACAGCACTAGTTGGAATATAAAAAGTAATTGCCTCAAAATAATGAATTAAATTAATCTAATCTTAGTTTAAAGGTAAAATGTGACTTTTTTTTTTTTACGGCAACCTCATTTGAAAAAAGACATAGAACCACACGTGAGCTTCACAGACAAGTAGTGTATTGAAAATACCAATAAGGTCCATGACCAAAAAAAAAAACCAAAACAAAAGATATATTTACAGACATGGGACTATAGAGCACAAGGAAACTCGTGCTTGTAAGAGCAGCCTGCCTCCAACTACTGTTACAAACACATGGGTATAATATTTCTAAAAAGACTTCTGAAACAACGTGGCAAACACGTAGTGGCAAAATTACAATGAACACGAATGATATCGTAACTATCGGCGGCAAAATCATCTAGAGCGGGTGGTAAAGTGTATCGTTTTTGACCGTTCGTGACCAAGGCAAGAATGGATGGCAGTGAATATGCAACGTCACCCTTTCAGACTTCGAAATGTACTCCAATCTTAAAATACAGTGCAGACGGGTGCATTAAACCAGTGATTGTAGCCACTTTGCTGACAGAGACACAAAAACTGAGGTTTTACATCTCGGTAGTGATGACATCAGAACACAGGAAGAGGTATATGCAGACATCTGACGAAACAAACTCAAACGAAGAGACAAACAATTACCTAAAATCATGTAAACAGAAGTGTCATTGTGCATTTGAATGTGTGCTTATTCTGTCATTGATGTTGTTGAGATACAAATGTGCCCTTTACAGGAAAATCCATAAAATGAGTACATCATCATCATAGCAATTATGAAAATTATAACAATAATATTATCAATAATATACAAATATATTTTAATGAGACCATTCCTGCCCCTAGCGTCACCAGTTTAGCTTTTTCCATTTTAAAATGTACACAGCAATCAAAACAACCGCAGGTTTCAGTGTTTCATTGCTGACAAAAAAAAAAAAACGAGAAAATGGGGCTGAAATAAAGCCACCAGCCTCAACGCTGATGAGCAGCTGGTTATGAAGTGTCTTCCTGGCACAGTCCCACACACACACACACACATACAAACACACGGTGGTTCATTCGAGGGCCCTTAGCATCCCAATCCAGTGACGAAGCCTGGCAGGCAAGTTGAGTTCGTCTGAAGGCCCGATGCCTGCTTTCTTTCAGCTTTGTACTGGGCGTCCTTCGCTCCATGGCCATGTCGAGCGGCTGAAGGGCGCCACCGCGCCAGTCCAGAGTGTTTAAGGGAGTTGTGGGGAGTTGAAGATCGAGCCCAAAAAAACAACAACAAAAAAAAAAACAACATGCCGAACGCAGCAAGAGGAGGAGAACAGGAAGTGGGGATAGGGGGCGGGTAAAAAAAAAAAAATTAAAACAAAATTAAAAAAAGGAGAAAAAAAAAAAAAAAAAAAAAAAAAAAAAAAAAAAAAAAAAAAAAAAAAAAAAAAAAAAAAAAAAAAATCACACACTCATCGTCATGTTGGGTGAATACTGCAACGAGAAGAGGAGTGGAGGGACAAAATGAGATTGTACCACAGATAATATCATCAGTTATGTTGTAATGAACCGATATTTAGACTATTGCGTAAAGACAATGTAGGTATATTCGTATAGTACATGTGGATATCGGTATGATGCGGACTTACACTTTCACTTTGGAATGGGTTTAAGAAGTTGCCTGCCATCTCCCCGTCGTCCCGCGGAGTTCCTGGGGGATTGTTCATACCTGCCATGTTGTTCGGAGAGTTCTAGAAACCCAGATGTAGGATGATTAGAGACTTGAGCAAAAATACTCACAAAATGGAGTAAAACAAACTCTGGCCAATAATAAGCAGAAAAAGATGATTTTTCCAGAGTGAGATCAATACGCTACTTTTATTTTTGGTACTTGCCGATACCGATATTTTCATTGCATTTGTCATTTTTTAAAATATTGTGTACAGAAACTGGAAAATGGAATATAAATGGCATCTAACAAGAAACTTAGGGATGTATAATTCTAAATTCTGGCCAATAATGATAAGCCGATAAATATTTTCAAGTAATGATCAATAACCGATAATTGGC
>JAUCMT010000053.1:8456545-8479793 GCA_032357475.1 Enteromius thamalakanensis
CCATGTTGTTCGGAGAGTTCTAGAAACCCAGATGTAGGATGATTAGAGACTTGAGCAAAAATACTCACAAAATGAAGTAAAACAACACGAGATCAACACGCTACTTTTATTTTTGGTACTTGCCGATACCGATATTTTCATTGCATTTGTCATTTAAAAAATTTTGTGTACAGAAACTCAAAAAATGGAATATAAATGGCATCTAACAAGAAACTTAGGCATGAATAATTCTACATTCTGGCCAATAATGATAAGCCGATAAATATTTTCAAGTAATGATCAATAACCGATAATTGGCCAGTATTGACATTATTTTTGCACCAAAAATGAGAGAGAGAGAGAGAGAGAGAGAGAGAGAGAAAAAAAACTAAAATAATCACTTAAAAGCTACAAGTGATTTAGGCAGCACACCATCAAGATGTAAAGTAAGAAAACTATTGAGATTTGCTAAAGCTTTCATTTTCATTATATACACTGTTTTATTAAACTAACGAATAAAAGATCGACATCAAATCCATGTTAGAGGACGGCAAACGTAACGTAAATGTAACAGCAAAAGCAAGAATAAAAAATGTATTATCTTAAATCAGTTGATTTTGATGTTTTTTTTTTTTACATTTTAATATCAGCCGATTACCGATATTACACCAAAACCTTATGCATCCCTAAAGAAATTGTAAAAATTTTGTGAAATGCACATCAGTGTTTCTGTTAACTATTAATTTTTTTTTTGCCAAAACAAAAATACTATTAAAAAAAAAAACACTTTAGAAAGAAGTTTCAATTGATGAAACTGAAAAATAAGCAAAATAGAAGTATAAAAATGTAAAAATTACTAACATTAAAATATGCTTCAAACTGAAATACTAAAATTACTTAAATTTTTTTAAATAATAAAACATTTAATAAAATAACAACAACAAAAAAAAAAAAACAATTTACATGTATCCAGGTATTAAGTTCTCACCTTTGGCAACCCATCCATATCACCCGAGCCTGTAATCAAAAGCAGATACATTTCAGAACCATCAGAAATGTCAAAATATTTGATATTTTGTACATATTAGCTATTTGTATGATAAAGTTTCACCTAAAGACCCGTTCATATGGTGCGGCTCCATCGATCCCATTCCACCCATCGGACCATCAGGCCCCGGCCCCATAGGGAACTGTAAAAACACATACTATTAACATCTATAATTCTAATAAAGGACTAAACTTTTTTTCATACTGCATGACAACGGTCAACGTACATTCGGTCTGTTGCCACCAGGGCCAATCGGATTCATCATTGTGTAAATGTTTTCACTGGAATTCGTAGAGTCTGCGAGAAAACAGATGACATTTCTTCTCCGCAATCTGATGTATTCAAATAACATTTTCCAAAACAAGAGCTTTACGTTTTAGGCTAATTTCCAGTCACAGAGGTAATTCCTCAACTATTGTTATGAGCTTTCAATAAAAGAAGGCTCATATGAAATTTAGAGAGATTAGATGAAAGGAAACTGACCTCCTGGGCTTGGCATGATGGGAGTTCCTGGAGGGCCGCCACCTCCTGGAGGCCCCTGCAAGATGAACACGGAAAATGATTACTCACAAAAACACATCTCGGACAAATAGAGAGAAAATCTTGTGCGTGCAACTCACCACATAGTTTCCTGGTGATGAAGATGAGTATGCTATCTGTGGGAAGAAGAGATACTATGAAGCGGTTTCCCTCAGTCGTCGCGATATTGAAATGATCAGAAAGTACTACTCACTGAGTTTGCGTTAGGGTTAGGCCATGGCCCTCGACCTCCTGGACCCCTGAAAACACAAGAAGAAATGTTAGTGTGTGTATATGTGGCATAGACCGTGTGAGTTTTTTATACCGCGGTGGAGACTAACATGTTCATGCCAGGCATTCCAGGACCTCCGAGAGAGTTTGGAGGAGGCCTCATTCCACCGCCGTAATTCTACAAATGCAGAGATTGCAAAAGTTAACAAACATATGAAAGATGTTATAGCACTTTAAAAAGAAGGTACTTATGAATTGCTTTTATTTATCATGTTACTAATATATATATATATATATTTTGAGAGAGAGAGAAGCAAAAATGATCTAATATCTGTCAATACTAATGTATTTTTTTTATTCTAATATCACTGATAATAACCGATATTATACCGATATTACATCTGTAAAGAAACTAAAAAGAAACAGTGTTGCTACTATTAACTAAAACTATTTCAAATAATTTTAGATAGATGCTTGTTTGCTAATTACGTAATATAGGTACAGTATATAGTATGATTACGTAGGAATATCTAACCTCCAAATAGAAAGACTATTAAAGCTCAAACAATGAATTAAAAAAGTACTTTCCATCAAAGTTTTTTCATTAGATGTATTTTTAATAATAAATCACAACAACTATTTAATAAACAAATGAATATACTTTCTATAAACATTTCCCATTGATATATGTATGTATTTTCAGACTGCATATATTTATTCAACTATTCAAACTTTTATTTTTATTTAAATTCCACTGATATTTCCAGGTTTTTTATGATTATTTCCTGTTTGTTTCTCTCTCTATTCGATTGACAGCAATGTCAGCTAACCTGTGGACCCATGCCTCCCATTCCTCTGGGTGGGTTCATTCTCATCGGGCCGCCCATGTTTGGATGTCCTAATGGAGGAGATAAAACACATTCATTTTACAAGCGCCTGAGCGATTAGATTTCTTCCATAGCAAATATCCCCAAACATATCTGATTGTAAAACTCTATGGCGCAGTGCAGTACCTTGCGGTCTGGTGGGGTCCAAACTGTTTGGCAGGAGTGGCTGTGACCCTGGGACTCCAACGGGAGGCTGAAACCAAGAAAAAGTGCATGAAACAAGAGCCAAAGCAGAGGAAACGGAAATAGAAAACAGGCTGTGAGTGGGTCGGTACCTGATTTGGCATGCGGAGTGATGGGCGGGGTCCACCTGGGTACCGTGGAGACATGAAAGGCTATGGGGAGAGAGCACAGGAGCTGTCAATCAAAAGATGCCATTGATAACCTCTCATTAGCAGAACAGTAATACTTTAACATGCTGTATGCTCCTGTATATCATGCTTTATTTGTAAGAAAACATATGCTCTATCCCTCTGATGATTTAATACGATGCTAGGAAAAGTTATTCAAAGCCTAATCATGACATTTTATGAATTTATTACTGAATTTTTTACTAATATCTAGTATTTGACATGCGCAGTGCAATAGTAACCAGCAGGGGGCGCTATCACATTACATAAAAGGAATCTGCTGAGGAAGAAGAATTCAGACTGTTTAATCGAGAAAATACACAGCGTTTTAAACAAGACTTTAAAGTGAGAACTAAAATGGAAAGAGATTGGACAGGACAGCAATAAGCTGCGCGCAAACAAAAAAATACAGACATCATTCTAACCATCTTGGAAGCGACAAGTAACAGCAACAAGTAATTAGTCTATCCACACTGAAAGCACAAAGACTGCCCGAGACGCTGTAACACAGCAAAATAAGAGCATATTTGAGGTTTCATATGTAGTCACGAGGCACTGTTTTTTTTAAGCAGCGATTTCGTTGTGGTTGAGGTCATCCAGTGCAACACCACCAGAATAAAAACAAATCATGCGACAAAATTATCCATCGCTCAAAGCTTTATTACATCACAAAGTATTAAGTCATTTTTTTCAGGGTTGGATCCAACAACTTTTTAACTCTGTCTGCCGAGTTCCAGCAAGTTTGTGTATTTGGAAGGATGTGTTGGTGTTTGCGTATTTGTGTTAGAGAGCCTGTGTTTATGCTTGCATGTGTAAACACAAGGGCATGTTTGTGTGTTGGTGCACGTTGCATTATTAATAGGATATTGATGGACTATGAAGGACTGAGTGCAGGGTGTAGGGAGGGTCCAGGTCTGCTAGATGAACTTCCACTCCTCACGGGCTGGGCCGCAGCCTGCATTATTTATTTGGCAACATGGTCACTGTCAGCGAGGAATGTGTGTGTGTGTTTTCAGAAAGGAAACAGAATGAAGTAATGTACTGCTTTGAGCTCTATCTAGGGTCATGATAGTCAAAGCAGTTGACAAACAATTTACTCGATTTTTCTTATATTTTATAAAGTATTCACTTAGATTTAGATTCGATTAAATAATTTATTAAATGGCAAAATAATGGTTTTCATTCCCTCTTTCATTAAAATTATATCAATAATATATCAATAATGATTGTTACAAATCATGGTAGCAACTCGAAGGTTATAGGTTCTCAATAACTGATCAAATATAATATAATATTCTTGTAATAATATAGTCTAGTCTAATGATACTGATATCAATAATATATCAATCATTATTATATAATTATTCTAATTATGGCAGCAAGTCTAATGTTATAGGTTTAATTTGCCTTAACTTATAAAGTGTATACTTTGAATGCAATGCCACTTTTACTATATTATTTTTGTATTAAAATTGTCTAACCTAATCATTATTGCATCAATAATATATCAGTGTACATTGAATGCATTATAGGTTGTATTAGATAAAAGCATCCGCCAAATGTGTAAAATGTAAAGTGTTTTGGTTACGTCAGGTTAGTCGACTAGTCATTTAGGAAGCTCACTGACTAAAGATTTGCACACAACTAGATGGAAATAAGACAAATTTGAGCTTTTTCCAAAAATAACGGTGGGGAATGAATGAAGGAAATAAAAGGTGTGCAACTGGAAAGGGTGAATGGTGCTCCCAATGCATGTCTATACTACAGGTTTTTTTGGAGGAAGTACAAGAAAAGGGTCTTACCTGGCCGTGTGGACCCATCATGGGGTTGTTAGGGTTGTGTGGAGGGGGCTGTGAGTGTGGTGATGGTTGTGACCCGGGTGGGCCCTGAGAAAGGGAAGAAAGAGTAGAATTAAGAGAAGTTAAATTTGAAAACCTTTAAACATTCCATTAAATTGGTCTTTGTTGAAGTTGGTTGACCAATGAAGTCTCACTGGTAAAGAAAAAGCTGATGATTTTAATGGTCTCTAACAACAGTCTTGGTTTGTAATAAATCTACCCTTTATTCCTCAGAAAAGGGCATCTCCTACAGGGCTGGGCAGCTGCTGAACCCCATAACGGAGCTCAACCACAAGGCCTCCTTCTTGTCTCTCAATGGAGTCCATTATGGGTAAGTGGGATAGGCATATGGCCTATACAGAGACGCCTGTTCCTGCACCACATCCCTGTAGAGAGTGACTGAGGAACAACTTGGGCTGGATTGTGTGCGTGTGTCTTGGGTGGGGAGGGCGGGGGGTTGTTAAATGAAGCAATTAATAAAATCATTTTCTACCCAGCTAAGGAGATAACGGCTTGGCACCGAACTACAAGCCCATCAAGAGTAGCCCCTCCCGCCGAGAAAGGGAACAGCGCATAGTATTCCTAGCGGGACAGTGGCATAGAGGACAGCAGCAACCACAAGTCCAACCATTTCAGGGAAGCAATGGCACTTCCTGACCAAAAGGGGGCAGTGTGTAGCTACTTGCCGAGTGACTGCTGGGACACAAAGTACCAAGCAAAACAAAGCATGGAACAGCAACACAATGCATATTTCATTGTTGTCTCTGTGTACATTACGAAAAAGAAAAATTACAACCACTTCTTTGGCAAACGCCGCGGGATTGTGCAATTCATGTTTTTGAGGGTGTGCTGCTTCAGAAGGATGGTTTTCACTTGTCTTGGAAGTAATTATTCTGATAAGTGCAGCTGTCACGGAATCTGTCACAAACAGAGACGATAAATGCAATGTGTCGTACCATACAGGGTCGAAATGTAATCAACAACCTCCGGTTGTCAAAAACGCCAAGAAATCTCGCAAACGTATGCGCAACAGGAAGGTAACTAGGATTTTAAGTCACCCCAAATGATGCCTTCAATTAATTATTTAGATTTCTGTGCAAAACGCACAACTGTCAGGAAATCAGTCACAAATTGTGACGATGGCATACCTAATGGACGTCTAAACTTTGACAGACACCTCTAACTGCCGAAAATGGCAAAATCTCGTAAACCTGTCTGCACAAGAAAGGCACTCTGACCTCAGAAGTAACTGTATTAAAGTAAACTCAATTAAAAGCATCCATAAGGCTGGCAACTTCGAAACAAGGAAGACACACAAGTAGACAGACATTTGTTTGAATGTTGGGACATTTCTTTGTCAACAGGACTATTTCAATGTCCCAAGACTCCCGCACCTCGCAGCAAGTCTGAACAAGATCCTCCAGTCCTTTTAACCTTGATGAAACTCTCTCTCTCTCCAGAGTCTGTCAGTCTTTCACTTTTCTCAGCGTTCTGTTGGTTTTCAAGAGGTTTTTGTGGGAGAAGGGCTGATGAAATTCTCCCACCTTCTTCCCTCAAAACAAACCCATCCATTTCAGATGTTTCCAGCTAACTTGAAACTATTTCTCTTTTTTTTCGCTCCTTGACTTCGCTCCCTCCCTGCCTCTCCCCTTGCTAGTCTGTCCTCCCAAGAGGAACTGGTGCAGTGGAGTTTCGACGTGAAGATTATTGAAGAGGCCGACCCATGCAATGGACGGGGGACAGAAAAAAAGAAATCATACAAAATTTCCAAGATCCGGGCCAGACGCCAGCACGCAAGCTTTGTGTTTCTCTCCCTAAACTCTCTTCCTTCACTCCCTGTCTCTCTGCAGGAGGTTGCTGGGAGTCTGGGCCTGCGAGGTATAGATTAGGAGAGTCTAGAGAAAAGTGTACAGGAGGGTTAGCCCTCTTCACCTTCGTCCCTGTCGCACAGATCACACAGCAGCTACTGCGGTCGCATGTGTTAATTATCGCCACTGCATCTGGAGCAGCACACGAGACACAAACAGAGGCTCCGGCGAGCATGTTTTGGCTGACTAGCTCCACTACCAGACTGCGTTTCAACTCAACTGCAACAGCGTACTTCTTAGTGGAGTACCATGATTTCTTACGGATTTTGTCCCCATTTTTGTCTGGACAACATGCAATTCCGTCAAGAGTCAAATGTTGCGAGACTTCTTCCCTGAATCAAAAATAAATGCTTCATAACAATCAGACTACATTGGTTTGTAGCGCTTGGATACATTCATGCACCGCGAGTTGAGAAATGATTCCGCATAAATTCTGGGTTTTTTTCAATGCATCGCGATTAGCTTAGTTTTTAACATTAGATCCTAAAATAAGCAGCAAATTTGCAAAAGAGATTGAAGCGAATTACAAGGGTGTTCACAATGGGTTGTTTTTACATTCATCTATTAGCTTAAAAGCATTCTGAGCTGAGGTGAAACTCGGTCGAAAAAAAAAAAAAAAACTAGATTAGAGCGCCATCTGCTGTGGAAATCTAGCTCAGAATCGCGATGCAACTTGAAAATCTCAGTATCGTCCCAGCCCTATTGGTTTAGTGCAAATACATTGGTGCACAAATTCATCTGAGACAGATGTGCACTAATGACCAATTAAAGAAATAAAAGATAAACAAAAAACCAACAGGCATGCAAAGGAGGCGACGAAGCACAAATGTCCGCCTTTCGAAACAACGAAGTTAGGATTGTGGAATCTGCATGGTTCGCGACCCGTTCCAACCGCAATTCTATTAAAAACAGCTACAAAAAGAGCAGCTCCAATTATTAGCACAACTGTGTCCAGCAGTCGTGGCCCATGCGAGTGGGAGGGAGCAGTAGTTAGCTCTTGAGAGGTGTGAAAGAGTGATATACTGGCCACTAGGATATATGCCAAGATATAATTGGTGTCACCAGACCACGGCCACTGGTCGCGTGGTATCGGGGAGCGTACCAGGAACACGTCTTTTTTTTTTGCAATTGTTGACACATTGTCATCTCTCTCTTCCTTTATCTTTCATTTTCTGTCTTCACTCTCTCCATGCCTCTCTTCTGCCATGCCCTGGGCTGCTACCAAGAGGGAATTACTGCAGTGGAGCACAAAGTCCTCCCTCTTCCTCCCTTTCTTAGTTCTCTCTCTCTTTCTCTCTCACTCTTATGCACACAGGCACTATTTATAGAATGCAATGTCACTCACGCAACAGTCAGATCGCTCCCTGCTCTGAACACGGCTCATACAACATTAACACTCTCCTCCTCAACTCAAAGACCATGTCAGGGTTCTATCTGCCAATCCAAGTGACGCTCTACCTGATGCTCATCTCAGCCTCTTCTGCTTTATGGGATGCTCTATCAGCTAATCTACCTGACAAATCCGCAACATTCTGAATAAGACAGCTCTATCTGATGTTGATAGGTGGTTTATCTGACGCACTATTGGATGCTCTAGCCTAGCTAATGTTCAATTTGTTGTATTGGATCTTCTCGTCTCATTGGAACCATTGGACCCTCTATCATCTGCTCTATCTAGAGCTTTATCAAATGTTCCATCTAATCTATCTGATCTGCAACAAGATGTTAAATACACAATCAGATTTTCTAACAAGTCTACATATCTAAGACCACTATAGGATGCTCTATCTGCCACCATCTTCTATCTGCTATTGCATCTACTCATTTAGATGCTCTATCTAACTTTGTCAAGATATCTAATTGACTACATTGAATCCTCTATCAGCTACTTCATCTAATCCGTAACGCATAGAAGGCAAGTAAAGAGTGGCAGATAGAGCTCTCTCTTTAGTTGCCTTCTATCTGACATTAAATCTACTCTTTTGGATGCTCTCTCTTATATTCTTCACCATCAAGATATCTCATTGAGTTCATTGGGTCTTCTATCTGCTGCTCTATCAGATGCTCTGACCTTCCATCTACTCTTATCAAGAGTTACATGTTCTATCTAATGTAAGATGTTTTTAAATCTTAGGGCTGGGTGATTTAATTGTTAATTAATTCATGTGCATTTCGTCAGTAAAGCTGGTTCTTAGATGAGCGGTAAATCAATCAGCTGTTTTTAAAAATAGCGCGACAGTTAAAACACAGAGCCGTAGATCACTTACGAGCTACGCAATATCATCTTCTGAATTGGAAGCGATTCATTTACAATTTTGAACACGAAATTGCGTAGTGATCTACGGCTGTGTGTATCAACTTTTTTTTAAATCTAATGAATCTTGAATATATATATTCCATAGGATGCTCTATCTGCCCTGCTTGGTACTGTACCTGATGACTGATCATACATATCTCATGCTCTACTAACTATTAAATCCTTTAAAGTTAGAAGCAAATATAGAATAAAGAGATGAAATTTGCATATGACTTGGACTAAAAACAGAAAATAATTGGTAAAACAGCTTGATTAAGTGGCCTACAAAAGAATACAAATAATGTTTGACTAACAGAGCTCGTCTTGCTAAGGTAGTGTGTGTTTATTTAGGAAGGTGACTAGTTTTTCTCTGACTATAAATAGCTCAATAAAGATCACTATGGCAGAGAAACTCCCACAGGCGCCTTGACTTTGGGAACTATGCCCCTAAGCATTCCCCCAAATCCCAGCCCTGAATTTAAAATACACAGATATGTTGTTAGATGTGTGTTGCCAAAGAGCTACAACCAAGCACGCATGTTTTTACCCATTTTGGCCTTAGGGATTAAACTGTCGAGGTACTGGCACTGATCTCAGATCAGGGGCCACGACTCCCTTCCTGTGCCAGTGTGAGTTGCTACTGTACTGAACTACTAATTTAGACACGCAAAATGGAAATGAATGGAAATACGTAAAGGGAGAGATAGCGGGAAAGAAACACCTGGACGGGGATTAGAAGAACTAAAGGGGGTTAGCGAAAGGAGGGGTGGGGCCAGGGACAGAGAAATAGTAAAAGCTTAACGCACAGGGTTAAAGGAGGAGGTTAAAAGGGAAGATGGGGGAGGAGAGAGCAACCCTTACTTGAAAGAAGCCGGGAGGCATGGGTCCACCTGGCATGCCGTCGTTGGGCGGCATGTTGCCCATCACAGGACTGGGAGCTGCTGCCGCACTCTAAAACAGAGAAACAAGCAAAGTCTGGTGAGAAAAAAAAAAAAAATCACCTTTTAACCATTCAAACTATTTATGCATTTATTAAAGTACATTAAGTAATTCCAGCTTTTCACAATTCCATAATACAGTAGATTCTCTCGTCACTATGCAAGCAGTCCTTTAGGTTAAAGCCTGGGCCCCCCACACCCCAGACAAAGCCAAACTCAGCCGTGTTTTTCCCATGACGGTAAAGAAGGGGTAGACAGGGATTACACACGACCCAGCCCCCCTCCTCCATCCTGTAATCAGATACCTTGCTCTCGTCTGAGTGGAGGAGGGTAAATCGCCTCAGTACCGCTGACCCTAAATAGCCCAGACACTCACTGCTGACCCTGAGAGGGCAAAGGGCACGGTTCCATGCACTAACATACACAGGCTACCTCGGTCTGTAGCTCAAACATATGTAGCTGCAAATTGAACCCTAAAGCCATATACAATCTGTAAGTCCAAATACTAAATTCCTTTAAGGCTTCATATTCTATATTTCCATGGAATAAAGTAACATAGGTTTGGAATTAAATGATGGTGAGTAAGTGACGGTATTAATTTTTATTTTTGGTTCAACTATCCCTTTAAGACACTAAACATGACACAAATTCACAAGCTCCAGCAACAACCACCACAGAAACTCCACAGATTTGCATATAATCTATATACAAGGAGGCACTTTCTCATAAACTAGGAAAGAAAAGGGGGCCGGAGGCTGGCGCTGGGCAGATAACAGGTGAGGTACGACCAGGCAACGTGTTTGCATGCAGTGGAGGGATTGGCGAGTGTGTTTGGTTAAGGAGAGGGAGGGGCTGAGTGACAGATCGGGCCGGTGAGATTTTGTTTACACGGTGGCTGGTGTAGGTTTAACCAGCACAATGGCTCAGACAGCATATATGAACAAGTGAAAATGCAGAAGGCGGGCGGATGAATGCTTTAATTAAAACAAAGAGATGAGCTGAAAGGAAAGCACTGGCCAGAATGACCAGCGGCCCTTCAGCGGGAATGGGAGTTGTTGGTAGCACACACACACACACACACGCGCGCGCGCATGCACGCAGTGCGACTCCGCTGCACTCAGGTAGAGCGGCAGAGGGCCCAATCGGCTTGTTGCCATGACAACTCAGACCTTGGCTCTCCCGCTCTCCGGTGCCCATTAAAACCCTCAGGCCGTCAATCACTTGCCCGGCCAGGGAGCGAAAGAGAGGTAGAGCGAGAGAAACTGAGAGAGGAGGATGAAGATAGAGTTTAAAGGAGCCTGTGGCTTTTGATAGGTCTGGCTGTTTGCTACTGCTATCTCTCTCCCTCTCAACCACATAAACAGACACATTCCAGTTCCTGTTAACCCTTCTCACACCATGCTTTCCATGTTTGAAAAGCAAAAAGATTATACACGTACAAATCTTTCAAAGCTTTTGACCATTAGGGCACATTTATGTTTAACATCAAGAAGGAATTGAAGGGGACTGAGGGGGGACTGATTTCACATGGTCAGAAAAATTTCACAATGGGATTTTTTGGTAACATTTTAAAATTTTAATAAATTCCAATTCCATGTCAAATCTGACAAAAATGGGACCTCACCAACATAAATAAATAAATTAAATAAGTAAATAAATAAATAAATATTCTATATATAAATAAATATATTTAAATAATAAATATATATATATATATATATATATATATATATTTATACACACACAAAAGCTCACATATACACAGATTTTTAAGGCATCCAACACAGCCAACAGCATATGCACCGTTATTTTGAGTACATTATTGATTGTATAATAGCAGAAAGCAAGCAGATCGTGGATTCAGCAATAAAATGTACCTAATTAATTATTAATAACCCATGAGTAATATCGGTGGCCTGTACGTTCACCTAACATCTACACACACACACACACACACACATAACACTGTCCGATCCCTCCGAAGTAATTAGCCGCTGCTATTTTAATTATCAGTATCAATCGTGGGGCTCGGCTGGCCAGCAGACGGCGGGGGAAAGGCTTAATCTGGGCATCGATCTGGAGCAGGGATCCAGAATGAGGAATGGATCTTACCTTATCTGTGCTCAGACGAGCAGGGTAACCCAGATCACCAGCCGACAAACACAAGCACGTGTAACCCTGCTAACAAGTCACCGGCAACTCAGCTAGCGTTAAACGAGTGACACGGTGGCATGGAAATTGCAGATCTGCAAGCGTGAAATTCATATCGACTTAATATTTACTGTCTATTAGTTTGGCAACGACTAAAACGAAACAGCAGTTATGAATTAGAAGTACAAAAGTATTTGTAAAAAAAAAAGAAATAAATTGTTAGAGGATTATGATACAAGCCAAAAGGAGACTAGTTTTTCTTTGCTGTAAACAAAACATGGTTCTCTTGAGACTAGCATATTCTCCGCAAGGCTTACACTACACCTGCATCCTACATCATCGAGTCGTGAACGAGCATACATACAGCGTCCACCCAGAGCCGTGTGGAGCGTTTTTATTATGGATAGACGCACCTATTTGAATCATATACACCTAGCTGAGGGCTTGAGGGCGAGTACATCTTTGGGGTACACTGATTTGACTGAACAGTACTGATTTTATTTCGACTGAAATTTCATTACTGTGATATTTCTTTCCCTCGAAATCAACATCCAAGATACCAGCATTCTTCTAGCATGCTGCATTTCAACACACTCGCTGCCTCCTCCGCTCTTTCTCCCAACATCCCCCATTTCCAATAACTCTGTCAGTGAAGTTGACTCCATAAAGATTAGCCAGCGAGGACTGGCAGCCATAATCAGCCGTGCTGGCTGACAGATGTGCCTTTTAATCAATGGGGCGCTGGGACGGCAATCTAGACTGTGTAACATAGGGAAGCCACTATGACGAGAGGTCTGTCTCTGCGTCGCTCCCTCTCTTTCCCTCCCATGGCGTCAACAGCTGTTGTATCAATCAGGTGAATTAATTACCAGTAAACAAATCTGCTGAGGAAACCCCTCATGTACACCCCCACCCTGCATGCACACACATATACACGTACTGTATTCCCAGAACCCCCTAGCTTTCTCAATCTCAGTGGCCCACAATTATGCTTGCTCAAGGGCCTAATCATAAGCCATGTACAGATACAAGTGTGTTAATGTGTGTGTGTGTGTGGACAGGTGGAGAGAAAGTTTCCCGCCCTGAAACGCTGAAGCAGCAGTGTAACTGTGAAACATGGAAAAACAGACAGACGAATAGCCTAACCCAGCTCCACATGTTATTTACATTAGCCATTACCACGCTAATGTGCTCTACTGAACGACACTGAACCAAAAAGCTAACGTGTGAGAAGCTAAGTTCATACTTAGATTGGAAAACACAAGTAGTATGCACAACTTCAAACTCTTTTTCCTCAGTATTAACAAAAAAAGTCAATGATAATACAACAAATTAGCCATTTAGCATGTTGTTGCAGGCAATTTGTAATTTATGACCTAGAAACAAGGTGAAGGTACAGCAAGCATTCACAAACATTAATTATGATTAATACTGACAAAAACGGAAAGTCTTGATGCATATAATCACTGAAGTACATCATATGAGTACCCTCCAAAAATAAAATCATACAAAACTGCAGCTAGCAAAACAGCTAACATGCCTAAAGTAATGCTAACAGGATTAGCTTACAAGTAAATTAAGCAAGACAGACAGCGGGAAAAAGGTGTTGAGATACGACACGCGCAGTGCGCCGTTGGCCACAACCATTCGCCACCTTATTAGCCGTGTCAGGTATTTCACAATGGCCTCACACATGCAAAAACACTGTAATGAGCTCCAAATTATGAGAGAATAAGTAAGACATTCATACACCACACAGATTTGCATTTTGATCAAATTAAAATTCAGAGCTCATTCATAACAACCAAGCAAACCCAAAGAGATTCCATGCATCAACATCCTTTCTATAAGCAACATTTTCAACTTGACACACCACATGTCAGTTATTTTCATGTCAACTTGAGGCCAATGCGCAGTTCTTAACATCCAGAGATAAGACTGAAAGAAGAAAGGCTTATTCTAAGTGCAGACACGTCTAAAAGCAAGAGGGTGATAAATGTGGAGGGGGACGTAGGAAGGTTTTAATGCCAGTGTTGCCATCCTATTTCTACTGTGAAACATGCAAAGCGGTCATATTACAATCCATACATTGCAAGAATGGTTGGCGGGAAGGGCGTTCCCATTGGGACCATTGATGTTGCCTGCTGAAAAGGGGAGTTTCCCATCTCTCCCTCCCTTTCTTTCTCTCTCTCTTTCCGCTTTCCTTTCTCTTCAAGTACGCCCTCTAAGTAGGCAGAAATCATTCCTCTTTGGAAAGAGTCTCTGGAGTTCCCGCTACGGGGTTAAGGAGCTTAATGTACTATAGTTAACATTCACAGAGTCTGAACGCTGGGAAAGTGTAGGAAACCTAGCGGGCTGTGGGTACCCAAGAGGAGCTGGAAGAACAAGGAAAAAGAGAGGGCCTCGTTCCTGCCAGACAGGGGCTTGGAGAAGGGAAAACACGAACATTCCTCAGACAATGAAGGGTCTGTAGCACTGGACCTTTGCGCTTGAGGCACCAAGAAAAAAGAAACACAACGCAGGAGGAAAACTATGGGCAGGCTGAATTCCTAGATACAAAAAAATTATAAGAAGAAACCGAGAAGAAGCGGTGGTGAAGATAGCGTAGTTAACAGGAACACAAAGTCTACGCAAATGAAAAGCAGACACAACACATCAAGAGCCCAAACAAGTTTCGCCGTTCTCTAAGCTTCAGCTTGGTTAAAGTGGCTTTTGGTTTCCTCAGATGTCCAAATTCACAATCCCTTTATACAGATCATGAGTGAAACCACTGAAACAGTCAGCCAACTTGTAACCGTCTGTGGCCAACAGTGGTCAGCCCACCCAGTGGTCAAATCTGTCTTCCATCTACAATAACTCAAGTTCTTCCCTTCCACAGAAAGCATTAATAACAGGTAGCATTAATGCTAACTTACCTCCAAAAAAAAACAAAAAAAAAAATCTCAAGGAATCAAAAGCACCTCCATTCTCACATTTAACGTTGCCGAAGAAGAGGAGGAGCCATTCAGGAGTTCAAGAGCATGTTGCTTTTCTTCAAACAGCAGCGTACAAACATGAGCATGTCATGCTAACCTGCGTTAGCATCCCATCAATAAATAAACAGCCTCACAGAAATATCTCTCTCCCCAGTCTCATGCACAGGCTAGGCTACTCTTCATCTTTTTTCCTTGGAGAACAAAACAATTTTACCATAAAAGAGTTCGTGTAGCTCAGGAAAACAAAGGTCGCCCCCAATTTGACAATAAAAGCTACTTTTAGCTAGAGCAAGATTCTCATGATACAGACAACATGCATTCAATCAGTTCATTATCTTAACTATATTACAAACTAATGTGCATATAAAGCTTGATCATACCCATATCTGTAGATCATTTCCACCTGGAAAGCACTTTTGCTTCCACTCAACAGCCTCACTGCAGGCATCAAGGCTCCAACTGACCACAATGCACTGCAAATCCCACCACATCTTTTCAGAAAGGGTACGCGAAAGCCATGACTCTGCACAGAGTCAACAGTTTCTCTTGATAGTGATCATTTCTGTCAGAGGAACTGCAAACCTGCAACTAAGACCTGCCGAATTAACAATCCATTAAGTCGAAGCTCATTTTAATTACACTAGCCCTGTAGGAAGTATGGATGGAATGCAAATTCCCTTACAGTGACATTGGAAACCAAATATTTGGTGTCAAAGTGTTTCGGCAACGGAGGGTGAAAATGTCTTGGTTTGATCCTGATCTCAAACAGTAAATGGGCACTCGGACCCTGGGGACGCCAAGAGGACATGTGTCCGGCAAACTCCCAGCAGCACGGTGTTTGTCTCTAGCTCTAATCTTAGTCTTGATATACCGTTCTGTCTCGCTTACATTCTCTGTCTTTATGCTAATTCTACATGTGAACATGAACAAACCGAAAAACAGGATTGTCTGATTCCACACCCTCCCTTCTCTCTCTTTCTGTCTCTCTCTCTCTCTCTCTTGCCACCCCCTCCCACAATAGAGTCTGGGTGTCAGGCAGCTCACAGAAGCCGTTGTCATGGTGACAGGTCCTGTCTGTGTTCCGTCCCTCAGGCATCTCGGAACGCTGTATTTTTGAGAGGTAGAACGAGAGTCAAAGAGGAACGGAGAGATAAGAAACCAATACATTGGCGAAATGAGTCTATGCGAATTGATTCAAAAAAGCCACAAGATTGGGACGCAAGTATAATGGGGGAAAAAGAAGAAGCCTTGCACTTCTTTGACCCACTATTGTTCATCTAACGGGACACCGAGAGGTCAGGGGTGGCATGGACTGTCCCCACTTGACAGAACACCCTACCAGAGCCAGCAAACAGAGCAGGCATCTCACACCCCTATTCCTGGCACCCTGCGTCCTCCATTTGACCTTTCAGACACCTTCCACCAATCCACGCCAACCCTAGCATCCTGCCCCATCTCAACACAGAACTGCATGCAGATCCCCTCTGCATTCGCTCCGTATCATGTAACACGCCTAAAACATTGTGCACCTGGTGCTTCCTAAAATAAGGTCTCCTGCAGGGACCATGTCAAGAAGGCCATCGGCCTCTCTAAAAAGATGTCAACAAGTTAGAAAACATGAAATAAAAGCAAGCGGTGACAATTCAATATGTAAGACTAAGCAAATTCTGGATTTAACACCTTGCTGTTTGTCCTACATCCATTTTCACCAAGTGTCCTTAGGCTTCAAAAGGCTTGGCTCGAGAGTTGCAGACGTTTTCCTCTCCAAACTGCATGTCTCTGAAAAGTGAGATGTAACCACTGGTTGAGCCATCTGGCTTTTTGTCCATCGCTCCAGACGACCATGAAACCTCCAAGTTCAAGGTACTGAGAAGTCTGCACTGCTCTGCGAGTGATGCTTAGGAATAGAAGTAAACTCTGCCTTTGCTAACACTAAATCTAAGTATCTGGAGGCCTCGACTTCCTGTCCTAAACACACTGCCTACTGCACAGAACTGTAACCATAGGTGCTGTTGCTTAAAGTCTTGTTTCTTATTACAGCTCTTGACTTCCCCCGTAGGGCCATCCAGCATGTTAATTGCAAGGCAAACAATCCAAGATCCCACATTAACCTCCAGAAGTCTCCCATGAGTGGAGGTTAGTTAAGCCTTTTTCAAAAACCTTAACACCACTGGACAAGTACCAGTTTGAAGCTAATCCCATTGGAGGAGGGACCCCTTCTCTCTAAATTTGCACAGCAGGGGAGAACTGATGAAAGTAGCAGCGATATGAGCCACATCAAAGCAGGTGCAGAGTGAGACGAACGCTACAGCTTTGTTTGACCACTATTCTGTTAGTGATGGTTAGCAAGCTGAATAGATTTGTCAGCAAAAAGGTACAGCTTCAATCACGACACTGGAACGGATTTCATTTCCCAAGGTGTGCTTTGAGTGTTAGCAGGCGGTATAACGTTTTGTAGAATCTGAAACTAAACAGTTAGTTAAAATTGGTGGCAAGACTTGTTATTAAAAGGGTCAGTATGGACCAAGTCATATTAGACACATGGATAGTAATGACTATTTGAAGTCTTGCCACAATAAACGGCATTGAGTTGACCTCATCTGAACTCTGACATAAGTGGCTCGATCTTAAATGTTATGAAGCTACGTGTATACTTGTGTGTGTGTGTGTGTGTGTGTGTGTGTGTGTGAAAACCACTGATGTCACATGGAATATTTTATCGATGTCCTTAACTGTCTTTGAATGTGTCAATTATGTTGCTGTCCATTTAGGGTCAGAAAACAAATAAAAATATCTTCATTTGTGCTCTGAAGATGAGCAAAGGCCTTATGGGTTTGCAACGACATGAGGGTGAGTAATTAATGACAACATTTTCACATTTGGATAAACTATCCCTTTACCCATTTAAAATTTCACACTGCATCTTAAAAAACAAAACGCCTTCAAAACCAATATGAAGTGAGACTAAACAGGAAAAGCATCCATCTGCATAAGTTTGGTAGGAAATTGTTGGGTTTTAACATTTTTAAAAGCTTTATAAAACTACCTAGATTTAAGCAGGATCCAATGATTTTTCTTGTTCGTACTCTGGGAATGCACAGCCACAGATGCAATATGCCCGGACAGATGGAAACAAATTAGTAACAAAACAGTATTAGCATCCCTTGCTTGCTCACCCACAGTCCACTATCACCCCCCACCCTTACCAGCCTCATCTGGCACCAATCTGGGTTTAGTTTCACATAGCCTCCTAGACCAACTATGTTCCCTTCCACACTCTTCGGACCCCTCGTTCCCCCCCACCCCTCGGCCTCGCAGCCTCATAAGCTTGCAGAAAAGTGCAAAAAAAAAATCCTTTGGTAGGTCGGCCAGATTAAACTGCCACTGTAATCCGCTTGGCTTTCACCTCCTTGTCCTCAACCGAGAGATGAAGAGAGAGAGAGCAGTGAAGAAAAGGATTGGTAAAAAGGTAAAAATAACTTAATAGCAAGGGCAAAGACATCATTATGAAAAACAAAGACTACAAGTAAAGTGAAGCAAATAGGCATTTTAGAAAAGACATTGGAACTAATGGGAAAAATGGATGGAAGGGAATAAGGAAAAACAAGCAATAAGCTTACAAATAGTTTTTAAAGGAAGGAAGGAAGGAATGTATAGCATTGCTACAGCCTTCCAGAGGCACATCACCTCAACTGACCACAACTATCAACCAAGGGGCTATAAACAACTCAAACACACAGTAAAGATATCATGGGTGAAGACCGGCGTGGGTGTTTGGAAGTGTGTTTAAGTGTGACTGGAGAAATAGAGTGTGCTCACAGTCAGGTACACACACACAAAGTCTTGGAGAACCCTGCAGGAAGTGGGAGGACATCCAGTGAGAAAGGGCGGTGATATACGACTGGAGCACTTCAAACAGCGAGAGCAGTGATGGACAACTCCTAAGACCAATAAAACCCAGCAGGGGAGGAGGGTGCGAGGGAGCAGGGCAAAGGCAAGAGGAAGTAACTTTATCTTTCAGACAAAACAGGAGGGGGTAAGAACAAGGGTAGTAGATTGAAGAATCACTTCCTAAAGATGTTAACAGCCTTTCCATTTCCAACGAAAACATTTCAAAACACTGGTGTAGCTCGGTGCTGAAAACCAGCACTTTTAGATATGTAGCCTTGATCTGAATTAGCTGGGTAATTTGGGGGTCCTGCGATCCACCATACAAAATTAACCTGCACTCACCATCTCCAAATAATAAAAGACCCTAACCCTAACTTCCTAAAGTATGAACTTCTATTAATCCACAGAGTGATTTCCTACATAGGTTGCCCGCTAGCATTCATTGAGGGAAAGAAAAACTACTAATTGGTATGGTCCTCAGCAAAGCAAATGTTTTCAATGAGTAAACTAGTCAAAAGTGTTTTAATTTAGGGGTTTTCAACCTTTTATGAAGCCAAGGACTGACAAAGGAACTCAGAAGGACATCAACTTAATATTTTCAGGTATTAAGACCCTGAACGACAATAACACCAACATAACGTATGCAAGTTTAATATTTTCATTGAACCAAAGCAAATTAAACAATCCAGCAAGGTAAATGTAATACGAGGCGAAAAGGTTTTTACATGAATACAAAAAAAACAGGTTTAGATGGCTTCAAATGGAAATCCTGTTGTCTTGCCTTTCGTTCTGAGATTCCAGGTAATGGAAAATTGAGAACTGATACATATTATTATGAAAAACTAGAAGAGTAGCGTGCATCCATCACAAATGACGAATATGAATGCCTCATAATCTTGGCTACTTTATAACCGTAATCCTTTCGGCTAGGTGTGTTAACCTTTTCCTTCTGATGAAGCCCATTACAGAGAATAATCGCACGCCAAATGAAGACAAATGATGTGACCGCAGTGTGCACGGAGTAGGAAATCCCTGATCACTGAGGCCCCCATTCAACGGCATTGATTAGCTTCCCAACCAAAGTAGCCAGCCAGAGGAACTAAACGCTCAGAATCGATGCTACTTAGCAGATTATTGACCAATCGCTGCCTCTCCCTTTGACATTAAAGCAAAATTCAAATTCGAAGGAAACGACAGACAAGCATATAGCTATAACATGTTGGAAACTGTATTATGTTAATCCGGACCTCATTTTTAATTCGAAATATCGATTGCGGCGCGACAACGAGCAAACGAACTGAAGCTGCTAATACCACGGCTCAACCAAAACAACTAGGTGGAGAGCGTCTGTGTGTTGGGGGGTGGACAGGGGGAGGGTGATTTAACACCCTCCAACGGTCCCTAAGCACTGTAGTATTTTGCATACACTGCACAAAGTTACCATGGTGACAAGACCCGATTCTAGGCCCTGACCCACGAGGCACATCCAGCTGAAACCATTGTGTTAATCGCAGCCATTAGAAACGACACTGACTGGTGTCTATGCGTTATCAAAAATAATGTTCCTCATATTGTTTCATTTCATTTGGTTTTATGCATACTTGCATCTAAACGCCGCCAGAAATCGGTTCCGCGTAAAAACCAGACCTCAGGTTTCACGGTCTAAATCTAAATCTAAACATATCTAATACATGTCATCATCGTTCAGTACTTTCATATAAATCAAGGCACTTGTTTTATTTAACTTAAACGCGTAAGGCTATACATGTAAATAAACTCGGTATTCAGGACGGACTTGGTTTTGTTTCAAGCGCGTGAAGCATTTTCAGTTTTTTTCCCAATATGAGATAAATATTTGTTTCTGTTGTATACATATCTGAAATTGTATACATTTCTGTCGATGGTATGCGACTAACAAAGTATGTGAGCGCCTGTGTGTATTTGTGCATGAACCTGTGATGAAAGGAGGGGGGGGGTTCAGGGTTTTTGGAGAGAAAGAGAGATTTTGGTTCAGCTGAACCTCATTAATTCAGAAATGGAAATCATTTCTGCATGGAGCACAGGAGAGACGAGAGACGGAGCGAGAGAAAGCAATAGAGAAGGGAAGTCTGAGAGAACAAACAGGAGAGAGAGCGGAGGGACATTCGGCGAAAGTCTATATTTCTCTCTTTTTCTCTTATCAAGAGTGTCAACCCTCACAGTTTGCCAAAAATGTCTGATATTAGAGCTTATTTTTGTTTGTTGCATGTTTTTTTTCCAATTAATTTTAGTAGCGGGTGGTATGACCAAAATCTTCCATCATGATGTGAAGCATTAGTATCAGAATATAGTTAGTTACTCCAGATATTCAACCCTGAAATGTATAAATATTAAAAAACAAAAACTACTAATTAACTTTTAACTAAAACTAGACATGGTTTTCGTAATAGTCGCACGGGTCAAATGACTCATCAGATCCGTCTTACACATCACAGCATGTTTCGAAAATCATTATAATATCATAAACTGTGAACGGCGACAGATGTCAAAACTATTCATTTGTATCACAACCAGGCCAAGAAATAATTATAAACCAGAGTCATTTCAGTCAACCATAATAATGCCAGAGCCAAATAATTACATTTGTGAAGTAAAAGCCACAACAGGAAACATAGTATTAATATCAGAATTACATGAATGTTTTGACGCCGAGCCTAGCGCATATCGATGTTGAAAAATCGGATTTGGCAGTAACAGGCTCAAATTAATTAGTGCAATTAAACACAATTTGCAGCAGTGTCAAACTCTTTATTTTGGGTAGGCATTTGCGACGCGTTGGGATGCTTATTACGACAAACATTTACTTTGCAGCATGCACTAATAACCTTTCGTGATAAATCAGCAAACAAGAGACAAGGAGTTGAAAACGTGCCACGCAAATGAAAAATACTAAAGCAGACAGAAACTGTATCAAAATAGTTTAGAGACGAACTATGCCAATGTGAGCTGCACAGGTTGGGAAATACACAAAAAGGTGAATTGGTATGCATTCTGGTTTGATATTCACCTAGACCCCAGAAATATACTTCATTAATTTATAATGAAATAATGCTGTGTAGTGTGTCGTAGAAGTAACTATAAAGTAACATTGTAAATATAATAAATGCAATAAAATGTGTCCCTGGACAACAAAACCAGTCATAAGCTTTATACCTCAGCCGAATAAGCTGAATAAATAAGCCTTCTATTGATATTTGGTTTATTGTGATTGGACAATATTTCAAAATCTGGAATTTGAGTTATTATAAATGATGAAAAAATAAGTAAATTATATGAAAAGTTGTCCAAATAAAGTTCTTAGCAATGCATATTACCAATCACAAAATAAAGTTTTGATATATTTCCAGTAGAAAATTTACAAAATATCTTAATGGAAGATGATCAGCATCATACAATGTATTTTTGGCTACTGCTACAAATATACCCCAGCGTCTTGAGACGAGGTTTTGTGGTCCAGGGTCACATATGCTGATAAGACCCATCAGATTTAAGTGCATTTGTAGGTTTCATTTATTGGTACCAAAAACCATGTCAAATACAACAACCAACATGTAGCTCGGTTTCCCTTTTTTCAAGAATATATCTAGGAGGGAAAACAAAGCCCGAATTTCCTTAATCATCAACACAATGAGAAAAAAAAAACAAATAATATATTTCTTATATGCAGCAAAAGATAATTGAGCTTCACGAAAAAATTTCACATTTCCACCATCAGGGAAATAATTAAGAATTTCCAATCAACATACAATCTTAGGACGTGTGTCTCTATCATCCTAATACACGGCGAGGAGTAGAGTTTGAGTGGATAAAGACTCTTCAAGGATCACAGCTGGAGAATTGCAGAAAATAGTTGAGTCTCAGGGTCAGAAAACCTTTTAAACAATAGTCAAACAGCCCCTACATCAGCACATGTTGTTCAGGAGGGTTTAAGAAAAATCTCCAGCATGTTCAGTTGTCAGACAAGACTGGAACTACAAATGGGACTGGCTTTTATGATCAGATGACACTAAAAAATTGTTTTTTTTAGCAGCAAACTCTCAAGATGGGTTTGGTGAAAACAGGGATGAAAAGTACTCCATGTGTACAATGAAATATACTGCTGTGTTTTTGATCTATATTTCAGCTGGAGGTCCTGGACATCTTGTTTAGACACATAACATTATGGATTCTATCAAATACCAACAGATAACAAATCTAAAACTGACTGACTCTGTTAGAAATCTTATAATGGGCCATGG
>JAUCMT010000053.1:8480231-8493144 GCA_032357475.1 Enteromius thamalakanensis
GGTACAACTTTTACACAGTGGAAAACCAAACAGAGCCGAGCCGAGGCGAGCTGGTACTGTGTAGTGGAAAAGCGCCATAAAGGGTCTGGAGTGATTCTGGATGAAGGAGTGGTCTCTTTACTCTTATCAGGTGTTCTCCTCTTCAGGCATTACAGGAGAAAACTGTCTTGAAAAAAGGTTGTAGCAATAATTGGTTGCCGTTAATTGCGGCTAACATGTATTGGAGAAAAACATTCATCTTTCATAAAATTTGTCTCCCCGTTTTTAATTATTTTACTTCAATAATAGGTTAGAACTTTGTAATTTATTGTAATAAAAGATCAAAAGGATAAACAATGCAGATTTATTTTTACAGACACCTTTGCTCAGATTTACCAAGGGTGCCAATATTAGTGGAGGGCACTGTGTTACAGTGAATAAAAAAACATACACAAATAAAAAAACAAATAAAAATACAATAAAATAATAATAATAATAATAATAATAATAATAAACAGAACATTGTAATAGAAGAAGAGAAATAAATAAGCAAAAAGCCACCTTCCCCAGCAGCTGATCTGTCCTGAGCCTTTTAGTGACATTCTCACCCTCCCCTCTCCCGGCTCTTGTAATATGGGGCAGTCTCTAATCTGACCGTGCATCCCTTGGATTACAAACCCTCCAACAACACCACTATCACAGCCTCCACAGCCCCCCAAAATCAGGTCAACAGCCCTTCCCCCGGCCTCTTCATCACCCTCCTCTTCCTCACTGGCTTGCTTCATAAAAAACAAGCCAAACTGTCTGTGCAGGCATATTAGATATAGCATCGACTTCTCTTGTAAATTGCATTTTTAGTTATAATTTGGTTGCTAATTACATACACAAGCTAAATACACTTCAGGTGACTAAAATCTGATAGTATTTTTCCCACAATGACATTAACTATCACTACAAAACCGAAAACCAAGGCACCTGCACACTTGGTAAACAACGCAAGGTCAGATTTTCAGGGCAAGGTGTGATTTAACATTTCAGACAGCAGCGGTTCGAGATTTCTGATTGGCAGTCGAGGAGCCTGCGACCTTTGTTTGACCCTGTAGCCTTTATAAACTGCAGCAGTTATTGAACACTCGATCTTGAGAGGAGAGTCGGAGGTATGAAGCCAAACGAGAAAAGAGTGAGAGAGGATGAGAGACATACGAGACAAAATGAAAATCAGATGCGAGAGATGAAGGAAAAGCAATGCCAGTGGATAAACACAGCATAAACATCTTCGAAGGAGGAAGCTCAAATCTATGCAAGCTTACGTGTGTGTGTGTGTGACATGATTATAGAACAATGTGGCAATAAACATAATGCATGAGATTAACAACCAAGCAATCAAATCTGAATGTAAGTAAAGATAAAGAAGCCATATTGAGTGTTAAAAAAAAAAAGAAGACAACAATGCATAAAAGCACAGAGGAAAGCGTCATAACTCCACAATGCAGCTGTGGCTTGAATGCGCGCACACACACACACACACACACACACACACAGAGACAGAGGGGCTTGAGCACACCTGATCAGCTCAGAAACAGATGCATCTTTAGCTCTGCGGAGCTAGCCTCTCACAGGTTTAAAGGATGATAGGTATTCAGAGGAAACAGACAAAAAAACTACACTAAACTATTACTATATTGATACACCATGTTTTTTATATAGTACTCAAAGTTACTTCAAAGTGTACCATGGTACAACAGAAAAGCAGGGTAATAAAGCTAGAGTATTGCTATCGATTAGCATTTTTATTAGCAAAAGAAAAAAAAAGTGCTGCTTTGTTACCGGTGAATAAACGATAACATGTAGTGCGTTCAAACTATTCATCCTTTCAAAATAAAAGTTTGTTTACATAATACATACGTTATTTTTTCATGTTTACATAATGTGTGTGTGTGTATATATGGTGTAGGCTTTATTTAGGCTATTATGTATACAATGATGTGCACACACATTATATATTTAAAATACACATTTAAAAATGTTATGTTTATATATTAAATATATTTATACATAATACAAAATATAAGATTATACATATATAAATGTATATACATATAATAAATATATACAATGTTTGTGTGTGTGTATTTATATGCACACAATAAATATACTATATTTACTATACTATAATATTATGTGAACAAAAACTTTATGGATGCGACTAATTGTTTGACAGCACTCCTAATATCTTAGTTATCGATACTCATTGCATTTAATAAAAAGGAGGAGCCATTTTTTAAATAACAGTTAAAAAGAAAAAGGAAAAAGGAAATACTATATACTAAATATAGGAAATACTAATACTAAAACGTAAAAATATGACAACACCGACTTTCTAAGGTAGAATAAATAAATAAATAAAAGAATAAGGAAACGAGAGGAAAGGAAAAAAGCAAAAAGAAACAGTAGCATGGTAAAATAACTTCTATTAGTGAAACAGGAAAGCAAGCAGCCCTACAAGAAATCAAAAAAGAGAAGTTACCACGGTACATTTACGGTATCAGATGATAATACCACGACACTTAAATACAGTCCGTCTCCACAGCACTTCAAAGAACATTGCCGCATTAACATGGTACTTTTTTGTGAAAGCGAGTGAAGAAGAAAGAAAGGATCTTGTGAAATGTTGAGACAGTGAAAGCAGTGAACGTGGCAATTAAGACATGTAAAGAACCATCCCAGTTAAGCCCCGTCATTCTGTCGCTGGGGTAGCGGGGTACAGCTCAGCCAAGGTACGACTGGAGGCAGGTGTGGGCACGGCCTCAGAGGTAATCAGCCGGTCAGCGGGGAGCCATTTTGACTTCTAGTGAAAGCCTCTGGAAGCACATAGTATAAAAATAATAATTACTCTGCATTACGCTCACTGTCTGGGAATAGACCCGCGGCAGCACAAGACAGAGACGATGAGCCGCTGCGTCTTTCACAACCGCGTAGTGTGTGTGTGTGTGTAGAGGTGAAAAGTGGAAAGACAAACAAACACACACCCAAATCAAATAACGTAATCTCCAGTTATAAACTCTGCCTGTGTGAGTAAACCCAATCTAAAGACGGAGCTTGTTTTGAGGGATTCATGCTAGTTTTGTGGCTTTTTCCTCGCGATCCGTGGAAGCCTGTTGAAACTTGATCCCGAGCACGCCACTGTATTACAAATGGACAGTTTTACTTCATTGCGCCAAGTCGGCACTTGAAAGCAAAGCGGAGAGGGATGGCCCGCTATGCCAATGGTGCCAGACGTGGTAAATGCCAGCTGTGGGACCTGCTAACTTAACCTCACTGCCCACCGCTGGCGCAGCAAAGAGGGACGAAATGAAATCGAGAGACTTGGAATAACTGTGGTCTCCCTTGATTCACACCCCCTTGCAAGGTTATGAGAAAAACACACCACTGCGGTCTCTGTATTGACACTCGCAGAAGAACCAGATGGTTTATTCGGACAAAACCCACAGCAGTGCAAACAGGAATCTGAAGCGTGGCGCAGAAAGCAAGCAAACACCTCCCGCTTATGAAGAACAGATCAAGACGGAAGGGAGAGACAGTCGATGGAGAATTACTTTATTTCATTGTTTGCGACTCCCTAGTTCATTGTGATAACCTAAGGTCACCATAAAGTCATTGGTCAGGAATGCTTTCATAAACCCCCAAAAAAAACGCAAGATGGAGGTTTGAAAAATTATTAGATACTGGCGCCAAATTTTCACAAATGTGCTGCGTCCGAAATTGCATACTGCTAATTAAAATTAAACATACTACCCGATCGTTAAAAAAGAACATTCTATATAGTATGAATGGGGGTAGTATGAATGGAATTCGGACGTACTATATCCGCCATATTGATGTTGTCACATGTCAACAATTTAAACTTTCAATAAGTCATCCATTTATGTAGCTTGGGTTAAACAAATGTAATGTAATCACAATAAACAAAGTTTTTTTTCCTCAGGTAAGTACACTTGAAATGAACCGCGTCTCAACTTTCCGCCATTTTTTGAAAATGACTTCTCTCTCACGGAGCCTTATGGGATAGGAAAGCGTCCATCGTATGTGTACTGCAGAATTCGTCCAGAAGCAGGAGGTCATTCATGTACTTCCTGCCAACTGAATTTCGAATGCTATGAATTCAGACATCCTACACGCCTCGCATACGGTTTTTCACATACTATTGTAGGGAAGTAAGCGATTCCAGACGCAGAATGGAAGTACTTATTTTCAAATTAATACAAGAGCTGGAACCACACACGCCTTAAATTTCCAGTTGCTTTAGACTTTGTATTTAAATATTCAAATATCAGCAACTAGACTGAACTATTGCCCAATTGTATGTTATGTAGCTTGAAAAATTTGATCACGAAGTGAGAATTGCCATTATATCAATATATCAAACTCCATGGTTTTGTTTAAAATATATTAGCAATCATTTGTTTTGTATGACTATTAATATTTTGAATATTAATTTGTGTCACCATGGTGATAAGCAAAAGTACTAATTAGTAAGCATATTTAGTCACAATTGTCCTGTTTTTGTTTAGCCAAGTTTCAGTCAAATAAATGCCTGAGCATTTTAATCCAATCAATGAAATTTGATTTGTTGATTTTAACTTTTGATATCCAACAACCGCATACATGAAAGTTGCAATATTATTTTGCCTCCATTTGTGCAAAAACTAAGATTTCTGCATATTTTAAAATGCATCTTTTATCAAAGATATTGCATGTTGATATATTCACAATTACCGTTTATTGACCTCATTGCGGTCTCATTTTACGAATGGGAAAAGAGCCTGCCGATTAACATATTTTTGTCATAGTTTTCGTTAATTAACAAAAATAAGCAGTACATTTTTGAGTGGCAAAATGCAACTATCATATAGAAAATGAAGGCCATAATGAAAATGCAGAACATAAAGTAAGCTGGCAATGTTAAGATTTATTGGTTATCAGTTATAAACTAAAGTAAATGTTAACCATTGTATGACAATGTCAACCCTGCAACAAAATCTGCAATGCTACCTGTGGAGAGTCAACAGTTTTTTGTTTTACCCCCCTTCCTATTTAATGCCTGTAATTTATTCCATTTTCTGTGAGAAACAAGTATCTCTGGACCTAAATCTGGGTTGGCCGGCCATCTTCAAAGTAAAGACGGAGTTTAGATCAAAACAGTACTTGGGAGGGAGACTTGCAATTGTGGGAATTCAGACGAGTTCAGGTCACACCTCCTCCAGACAGATGACATTTAAATTCCATTTATTTCTTGGCAAACGCCGCCTTACCAGAGCAACTTACAAGAAAATGCATATACTGCATCGTGACGATTGCTTGAACACACAGCAAAGGACACAAAGCTGTACCAACAAGCCGAGGGACAATAAAAACAGCGCTAATAAGACAAGTAACCATGGCACAGGATTGATAACATACAGGTCACCTCTTCAAGATGAAATAAGCCCCTAACGCTACATATACTTCAGATCTTAGTAAATATATAGCAAGATGTGAGAGAATATAAATATAAATAACCCTAAGACACACCTGTCCTTTATATCCAGATGCTCTGAAATGTAAACACTAAACAAAGGGTCAAAGTCACTCTTGATGTTTTTATGGCTAGTCAAAACAAACAGACCACATTTCACACTTATTTTTAAACAGAACACTCATAAAAGCTTGATGAACTCTTTAAAGTGATGGTAAAGAGTAAAATATTTTTTAAACATTACCATCCTGGATTAGCTGGTGAACAGGCATAACTATGACACAACATGGCTAGTTATGAAGCCTGGAGGGGACACTAGCATGCTAACATCTCCTGCTGGGGACCAGCATCCAAAATACAACATACGCTTCTCTCCTGGTGTTTTTCAGCTGGGAAATCAACAAAGAGGAAGATGAAGGTGAACAACGACGAAGCCTTTGAGTGAAAACGTGTGTGAGTCATTGTTAGTTCCTTTAAAGTTTATTCCTTTTCGTCATCTTTCCAAAAAGCTGGTAATTTTCATTGAGAGCAAAAGAATGGGAGGTATTTTTGAGAGATTTAAAATGAAAGAGGGCAGAAACTGAGCATAAGAAAGGGGAGGAAAAAAAAAACAGACAGGTGAACGCTAGGGCAGATGATGCAGTGAGAACAGCTCAGATTGAGAGGAGAAAAAGCGGCACGTAGCTCGCATTCAAAATCACAGTCACACATTAGTCATCAGGACCACCTGGAAGCAAATGAAACAAGAAAGGCAAAGACAATGACCAATGCTTATTCACTTTCCACTTTTGAAACGCTCGGATGTATTAAGCCACCTGTTCCCTCCACTCGTCTCTTCAATGACGCACTGCCGCAACGAAAAACATGTTCGTCTGTCGCCCTTCCGTCCTTTCCAAGTTTTCCGCTTCGTAAGTGTGTCATTGAGGAACGCTCGTTGTCTGTCATGTAGGCATATGTGACGGCTGAAATCGCTGTTAGTTATGTTCCAATTTAAACGCTGTAACAGAGCAACTCAAGAATACTGAGGGTCAAGAAAAGGGCCTCTATTATGTACTTGTAGTGTGCCTGTCAGAACTTAATGGGATTTAAACATCTTTCACACTCAATATAGCAGACAAGTTGGGTGACATTAGGGATGCCCAAAACTATGTTATTACAAGCAACTTCACATGCAAAATTACGCGACAAATATGCAAACCATTCTCCTGGTGCAACTAAATACCAAGATTTAGACAAAGGCTCTGATGGGAGACTGGGAGTTTTGCAGCGAGCAGGTATCACTCAATTTCTGCTTACCCTACCTTTCCTCAATGTTCTTCTCTTTTCGCTTCTCTCTATTTAGCAAGCGCCCCTGATATTGGACTAACTTTTGATTTCAGATCCTTTATAGACAGAGTAACAATCAATAGCTTGTCTATAAGTAGACTGAAGTACTTCCAGATGACCCTGTCTGTTGAAAAGGTGAGGATGGGTGGGAAATGTGCGGTATCGAGGGTTTCTTGGTGGCACTAGTGGATGCCTGGTTTTTGGGAACTGGCTCTCCACTTCTGGGAGCCCAGCCAGAGTCACAATCCTATAGCAATCCTCGGATTAGTTATGAACCAGATTCCACAGATCTCAAGATTTGCATGTTATATCCCATTATCTTTCCTCCCAACTGGAGGACTTACTCACATAAAGTGGATCACTGGCCACTTGAGGTAAAAAAAAGAAAAAGAAAAAAAAGAGAGAAAAGGGGGATAGACGATAAATAGGGTAGAATCAGAGTTTCCCGGAATTTTTTATCCTGGGAAGTTTACAAACAAAAATGTAACGGTTTAATTCTACAACTGCAAAAAACCTAATCACCGATGAAGCCCTGAGTTGGAGAACCAATATAACTGCGCTGCTGACAGTGAGGAGGATTTGACTCATGGGAACCCGCTTGTTTTTCTGCCCCTGATTCACTGACACGCTAGGGAATGGGCACTGTTATCAGCCTTGCCTGAGATAGCAGGCTTGATGGGGCGGCCGGTCCACGGGGATCCCAGAGCTGAAGTTAATCAGACGGAGACAGGTCTGGAGCGACCCATGGGACCGCCGCCGCCGCCTCCTCCTCGTCCTCCATCTCCACCACCCCCATCACCACCAAAACTCGTCACGACCTCCACCGTAAGACTCTTCACACAACATTAGCCTGGTGTCTACAAAAGGCTCAAAAATAGACAGAAAGTAGCCTCAGGTCTTCCAAGAAGTGGCCAGCCATTGGCTCGAGAGTTGACGGCTGGGGAAATCGCTCAACGGTGCAGAGCAGCCCTCGAGGAACCAACTTGACGTGTTCACTTCATCCCAGCCCAATTAATAAAACACCCCAAACCCACTGGACACAACAATCTGAAGGCAAATGGAGATTAATAGCCTGATGAAAAGATTTGAGAAAACATTCAGAACGGGACACAACACAGGCCGGATACGCTCCGACCTCCTGAACTTTGCAGAGGGTTAAAGGTCAGGGGAAACCGGTCATTAATCCTCAGTCTAGAACTCGGGGGGGGGGCAGCCTTTCAAACTCACCGCGTCCCCGAGGTTCAGTAGCAAAGCCTAGAAACTGATCTGGAGTTTACTCAGAAAAGGCCACAGAGCATTTCAAACAGTCAATCGTAGCAGGCAGCCTGTTTCACAACAGCCGCGTCAACTTCCAACACGGGTGGTCAGTCGAGCGGAGGAGGGGGTCGTCAGAACACTCATTTCGACAATCCCAGGTGTCCATTGGGTGTTAGAAATGATTAGGCGTATAGATTAATTGAACACACGTCAGACTTAATTAAGCATGGCGTTTAATTAACCGTGTAATTAATCTTATAGAGGCCGTACACAGGAGCGCAGATTCCAATTGGTTGAAACTTCAGCAGGCAGCTGACACAAACTTGTATCTGTTCTCTGCTAGCGAGTCCAGTAAATTAAAACGTCTGAGGCAAGAATAGACGCATAATCCCTTTCATGACTCAAGGCCCGAGATCTGGCCCAGGTGAGACTCCGGTGCTAGCAGTTAGAGTAAATCACAGTTACTTTCATATAATCTTTGACATATTATCCTCCTCTGGACCATATTCACGAGGTTTTAACACTGCTAATGTGGCGGGGAAAAGATATTTTCACAATTTATATTTGACGCTAAATTTTTGCCAAAGAAAACATGAAGAGTGGGAAAGAGGTCCCGGTGTACTCTGCAAACTGCAGATACACACTCAAACTCTTCAGGACTCAGCCCAAGGGTTGAGCAAGGGTCAGTGTTTGTGGTCACATTAACATGGTCGTTTGCAGTTGGAAAGCCGCATCAACAAAGAGCTACCCTTTTTGGTGGAGCTCAAGGGTTGTCCACACATGCTACTCCAGTTCTCCATTACTAACTTAAAAGGTCTTCCGCAGATCAAGGGGTCAAAAGAGTCACGGTGCAAACCTTCAAAACAGCCCAGCCTAGTCTTAATCCTCCAGCTTTGAAAGGATAGATCAACCAAGAATTTTAATTTGTGTCCATCGCCTACTTGTTGTTCCAACCTTGAACGACTTCTGCAGAACTAAAAGCAGGAAATCTTGACATTGGCGTCCAACTTACTTTCTTTTTACGGAGCGAAAAGATATTCCTCAAAATATCTTCTTTTGTGTTCTACAGCAGAATCCAAGTTTGGGACAACATAAAGGTAAGTACATTTTTGGGGTGAACATTCCCTTTTAAGCGTCTGTGCTATTGTACCAGAACTTATTTTAGAACTAAAGGTGTGTCCTGGTATGTAGACAATAAAGCTACCACATATTTACAATTCTATTTATAGATATTACACAACTGGTAAAGTCAACCTGGGTGAACAAATTCATTGCACATGCTTTCTATCAAAACTGACCCGAAGCTTTAAACAAGCATCACCACTAACGGTTAGACAGTAAACCTGATCAATTGGGTTAAAGTCGCCAACAGCAAAACTTCAGGTTCATCTAAACCCCACGGCGGATAAAAAAGAAACTCACATAGTCGTGGAAAGCCTTGGCCTCGCTGGAATGTTCACATGTCTCCCGTCGATCTGGAGCTGCACAGTACAGATCCCAGAATACACTGCAAAATAAGGCAGAATAAACAAAGCTGAGTATCAAATACATGGGTGAACTTCACAGTACTAAACAGCTGCCGAACTAAACACAAACAGGCTGTGGTACGCTTAACGCATCAAGGCCATGTGAAAAATAGTACTGAATGGAATGGTTTGTCCCAGGCCTTGTTGTTTTAATTTTCCAATTAGCCTAGTCTTTACCAAAAATGTATTCTAGAAAAGCTTGATGCAACTCACCTTCTCCAATAAAAACAGTTGTCGTTAACAACCCTTACTTAAGGGTTCATTTTAACTCAATATAACTTAAATCAGGGACTTTTTACTATTTTGAGCTACCAAGCTGAGAACTACCAAGAAACCAAATTCAAAGAAATGAATTCATAATGTAACATTCAAACAAATTTTAATCAAGAGTTGTTATGAGAACTTCAAGAAACGTATCGTTAGTGATGCAAGATGTGAATCCCGCAGGGTTTAGGGGGCAATGCAGATTCGATTTTATTGTGGTGTAAACGTGTGAAAGGTTTCAGATTAGGCTTAGGCTCCAGCAGCAAAAGAAAAGATCTTCTTCAGTATCACACTCAGAAGAACTTGACAGCTCCCATCAAAGCTGGGTCACTACAATCATAACCCCTGGATAGCTTCCCACTTCATGAGGTGTGACCTGCGAGTGGCTAATCAATTAGGCTTGATATTTGTTAATTAAGGAAATCCAGTCCTTAAGGGCTGCTAGGGGGAGCGGGTTGCACTCCAAATGGTCCCTTAATTACTTCATTGAAAATAAGTACCTGTTAAACAGGTCGGCATTAAACCGCTCTCACTCTTTAGATATTGATTTAATGGACGCTTCATAAAAGCTGCTGAAGCAGGGCTTAAGAAAACGAACGCAAGTTGTTCCATCTTCCGAGGCAGCACTTTTTACCGCTGTGCATTATTTCTGCTGATGTAACAAAATTAGACTTCTGTTCTGAATGTGGAGAAAAAAAAAGCTTACGTTTGATGTGACAGATTGCAAAAAGGACAAAATAGGCCACTCACGGCACGGCGACAGGTCAATGGGGCTAATCAGTTTCCACCCATTTCATATATCTTGGCGTGGAAACGGTTTGACGGATTTGTGTTCGTGAGCATAACGCAAAGGATAGCTCATGACAGCTTTCATAAATCACTCACTGTTTATGGGTGGAATAAGAGTGCAAGGTTAAACAATATTCAGCTCATCAGACTACAAAAGTAAAGGAAGTGCGGCAAAAAAAAATAGAAATCAAGCATTTTGATTTAAATACAGATTGAATTCATACTTATGGGAAACAGGTCGGGCTTAAAATCACACGGATTTGGAACAAAACGAGGGTATCTTTCATGGAACACCAAAAAAAAAAGACATTTTAAAGACCACACTTCTCTATGAAATTACAATAGATCATAAAAGCTAGTTCTTAAGATGCTTCTGTGATTTCATAAATGAATCATTCAGACCATTTCTGAGAAATGGATGAAAATTCTCAGACTGCAAATGATTTATTCACAAATCAAAAATAGTTAAGGGTACATAGGCCTAAATTTCAATCTGATCTTCACACAACACCATTGTAAAGCTTCAAAAACTGGTATAGCACTCTTTGGACCAATGCAGCTTTTTCTCATTTCGGAGAAGTAGTCCTCATGTCAAGATGTTCTTCCAAAATTCCCCTTTTCTGTTCCACAGAAGAAATAAAGTCACGTATTTGTAAGAATTTTTGGGTCAACTATTCCTTTATAATGTGGAGGTGATATGTGTATAACAATGGTGGAGATGATCTACTCCCAACTAAATGAGAGAAGCAAGCAGAGACACAAAAGAAAAGCAAGACAAGATGCATTACAAGAACCATAGATAAGAGCGTAAATGAGCGCTCTGCAGGAGGTACCATACATTAACACCTCACATCCTATAGAAGCCATAAACCAGGAAACAAAACAGGTGAAAGAAAGGGAAAAGAAAAAGCAAGAAAGGCATTTTGACAGAGGAACGTCATGGCTGTTCTTCGCCCTTCAGTCAGTGCACAATAAAGCCAGGCGGCATTATCATATCTATCAGCTGCCGTTAAAGAGATTGCAGCTTTGTCGGAAAGCTGCTGGAGGGAGACAGCAGGACCATCTCAAATCCAATCAGGGTGCAGGGGAAATGAAATAAGATGCCAGTTACACTTTGTTACTGAAAAGCCGCAACTAGACACACATCAAGGTGGGGAGGAATGACGCGCACGAGCACGGCACGGGGTTTTTGTTTTTTTTTTTTGTGAAAGAGTGAGTTCGGTTAGCTTGATTGCAGCAGGAAAACTCGTTTAATGCTAATGTTTGCATGCTTTGGCTGCACAAGGAAACGTGGGAAAGTTTTCCTTTAAAAAGCTGGTGTGATGACACTCTGACATACTTGTGCGGCATATGGGACACGTATGTTAGTCTACTAAGTGTGAAAATTTCCAAAGTCTTGTAATGTGAAAAATAAAGCAATGCTGAAAAAAAAGTTGTAAAACTTAAAACACATAAAAGAAAAACTAGAGGTATTTTAATTGGTAAATGTAGCCTAAATATTACAGCGAATGACCGGGGGTGGGGGGGGTTAACGGGCACCTAAACATCTGGATTTGAACACTGGTTGCCACCACTTGCAACAGGCCTGTATAGGGATGGGTATCATCACGCTTTTAACCGTATGACTACTTTTATCGATACTACTTATCGATCCGGTATTTTAACGGTACTCTTATTGATACTTTCTGTTGTGTTTTTAATATTTAAAAAAATAAAAATAAAAAATAATAAAAATAATAATAACAAAAACAATAATAATAATAATAAAATAATAATAAAAACAAAACAAATTTCTTTAACTGCAGCTTTAACTTATTCATTTTAAAATGTAAGCTGGCGGCGAGAGGCCGGAATGTTTATCAGCTTATTTACAGCTACTTACCGAAGGAATGAGTTTACGGTCAAAAAAAGTTGTGCATGGCTTTTACGATTAAACATACGTAATACTTTTTCAATGGATGAATACTTGATACTTTAGTTTGAATACTGAACGTAGAATAAATTGTTGTAATCATGTCTAATGTGTTCGATACAACAGGTGTGTACATTTTGCTCATAAATGTCTATATTATTTATTGTGTATTTGTGCTACTTGTACACTTATTTGTATATTTGTACTAGTGCTGTCAAATGATTCATAGCGATTAAATCGCATCCAAAATAAAAGTTTTTCTTTACAGAATATATTTGTATGTACTGTGTATATTTATTAAGTATATATAAATACAAACACATGCATGTATATATTTAATGAAAA
>JAUCMT010000053.1:8500752-8527157 GCA_032357475.1 Enteromius thamalakanensis
ATTTATTTTATTTTTTTTGTTCTTTGTTTTTAAATGCTGTTCTGCTGAATGCCCAATTTTTTGATAAATACTGAAAAAATGTATGGTTAAAAAAAAAATAGGAAGAAGAATAAGAATAATTTTAACATAGAAAAGAAATAAAATATGCTGATTTAGTGCTAATATGAGAGTGGAATAAAATCTATTAAAATAGAAAAAAAAAAATATTTAAAAAAACAGCACCATATAGCTGTTAAGTATATCGTTTATTAAAATAAAAACTGCTTTTAATTTTCAGCTGGTGTAATTATTAAAAGTAAATTAAAAAAACAACAAAAAAAAACAAATAAAAACAGGGTCTTTCAATTAATCAAGATTAAATTAAGTAATCTGGTGCAGTTACTTAAATAATGTGAGTTAGCTAATTAGATAAACACAAATTATAAAAACAAAAAAGACATCTCATAATTACTCTAAATAAATTAATATGGACTTTTCCAACCATCTGAGCAATTAAATCAATATTACAAAGAGTCCCTTTGTAATGTGTATTAAACTAATCTAAATGTAATCAAGTGTAAATGTTTTTATTCTTTCAGCAAATATTGATCTGATTAATTTAATTACTGTCACTAATTTAATGAAAAATTGTAAAATTGACAGCCCTAACAAAAACGCATTATATATCCACGCTCAACACTCCCCATCACTATTTAAAGAGCATCTCCACAAGAACAGCTTCAAGGATCAAATACCAAGGACTCATTTTCCCCTCAAACGTCTGAATTATTTCTCGGTGTTTCATCAGACGTACTCATTTTGGGAGCTCCCCTCAAGTATATACAGCTGTCAACAAAGTTGTACTTTTGTGCAATGCAGGAAAAGATTTCTTCTAATTTAATTACGCTCACTTTTAACATTTAGTAAAATGGAAATTCATCATCTTAAGCGTGGCGCTCAACTCACGTCATACTTCATTTTCTCAAAAACAAAGAACATCTTGCACAGGTTCTTCCAGCGATCTGATGGAAGCACACCGAGATGTGATGAGTTCACGAACACCCACGTCCATCACCTGCCTGACAGACTGACCTCAGAAGACCATTAACACCCACCCTTCACATCATTCCCAAAATGATGGACTTCCTCAGCTTGGTAGCTGGATGAACAATTCAAAATCTTTATTGATTCCTAGATGTTTAGCAATCGGGCTTAAATTTGAATTTAAACAAATCTTCGGGCGACTACATCCCCACATTTGGCCACAAGCGTCAAACAACCCAATCTCTGAATGGACATCCCATTGGGGGCAAAAGGTCCATTCACAACGAGAACGATAACTATACCTGCATCTGTTGTCACCAGCTTTTAAAGAACGATAATTATATCGATAACTAATAATAATAACGATAATGATAACGCTCTCTACTATAAGGGCGCAACGCAGTTTTTATTGCCTGCCACTTTAAATGCTTTAACTTTTAAGTATGTTAATTATAAAAGACATCTATAATTGTGTTCACATCAACAGAAAATAACGTTGTTTAATAGAATTGCACAATGCCGTTTTGTTGCCTGCTGCTTTAAAAGCTTAAGCTTCTTAAGAACAATAACGATACCTAGGGCTGGGCGATGTATCGCACGATATATTTATGCGCATGTAGATCATTTACAAGCTACGCAATAACGCACACTTGATTGATTCGCGATACTGAACCTGATATTGCGTATCGCTTGTCAATGATCTACAGCTCTGTGTATTAACAGCCGCTCCATTTGAAAACAGTAATGGAGATTTGCCGCTAATCAAAGAACCGACTTTACTGACAAAACGCCCAAACATATCGTCCGATGATTATCCTGCAGCCCTAGACAATAACATTCTGTTTATTGTAAGAATGAACTGCAGTTTTGTCGCGTATTGATTTAAATTCTCAGGCTTTGTTTATAACTAAATTAGTGTATTACAAGCACGCACTGGGGTTTTATCGCTTGTCGCATTAAAAATTTACTTCTTCTGCGTTTATAATAAGTGCATGCTGCAGTTTTTTCAGCTGCCACCTTAAACGCTCCAGGTTTTTAATAACGATAACTATATTAGCATCCACGCCATCAGACCATATGTTCCGTTCACAGTAAGCAAGCCAAAATTTTCTCATCTGCCATACTACATGCACAAGCTTTTTCCAGCGGACTGGATTCTGCTCGGCTGTCAATGTTCTTAGCGTTCTTAGCTAGGAAAAAAACAACTCTGAAAGTGATTCCAACAGTGTTCCTCAATGCCGTTATCATTATAGTTGTGAACTTCAACATATTTCTTCTTGGTGTGAATGGGCCTTAAAACTAGTCAACTATTTTTTTTCAGGCGTTCCACAGACTAGCCAGTTTCAAAGATGTAGTTTGCATGCAAAGACCTACGATGGTTGGTTTATTGAAAACCTGACCTCTAGACGGAGTCATGTACTCGACAGCGCAATTCAGCTTGTATGAACCCAACCGGCGTTGAGATGGATCAAACAGAAATTCCCACGAGTGGCCGGATGAAATTTTCATCGTAAGCTCTTGGATGATCTGAGGAGCTTCTGCAGGTTGATGATGGGCTCCTGCTCTCGGCCCGATGCATTATTGAGAAGGACTTCATCTACAGTGGGCTTCAGGGAGCGCTTTTTGTCATACTGACAGAGGAACATATCGGTATTTCGACTAATAGCAAGACTGCAGGTGGAGGACCAACAGGCAGAGAAGCTCAGTGTGCATTCGACTAATCCTCATGCAATACAACAGCTCGGGGTGCAATAGGAAGGCGGACCTATTGACTTAATATTTAGATTAATAACTCCTTAAGGCCGGTCGAGGGCTATCGTTTTCACACGCCTGCTTGTGAGAGCCGCGCAGCAGGGATAATTTAGACCTTGACAGCGGCGTACGAGCGGCTGCGTGGATGTCGATACGCTGATGATGGACAGGCATATCTGACGAGGTTCTGCTTTTGCTCTGCCATTCAGGCATGGCGGCTTGCTGTGTGTCCGGTCTCATCATGATGAGCTCTCCTGACTTAACCTGAGAACACATCTTGACATCTCGCCTGAGGCTCCCAGTCAAGACTCCGTTTATACATAAAAGAGGCAGAGCCAAGTTTAGCTAGCTTAAGCGCAGACAGTTACCAAATGAACTTTGCTGTCTCCATTTCAATAATTTAGCTGTAGGGTCTTGTGTGAAGACGAACAGCATGCGAGGAGAGCAGAAGTTTAGAAGTTGAGGCGTTTTATGCATCAGGGATACATTAGTGGCATTCTTTAGACATAAAAGCCAACCTGTTTTACTTAGTTAACATAAGTAGAAAAATATTAATAAATTTAAGTTTATTGGAATATGTTTTATAAAAAAATATACAATCCTTAAAAAAAAATTCTATTTAATTTAACGTGCCATTCGCTGTTTATCTGTGATTAATTATAAGAAAACATCCATACAGGCATTTGTTAAATAGCTAAATTGTAGGAATGAACCAATTCTATAATGCTGGCTGATACCAATAAGCTGGAAACTAGGCTATTTATTGGTCAATAAATTATATTAAATGTTACACTGATTTTATACCATTTTTAATTTAAATAAATTAACAATAGACAGTAAAAACAATTGTTTTATGAAAACGTGGACATGAAAATTCTAATAGATATTAATAAACAATATTTTGGGATTTACTAAAGATTACAATTAATGTTATTAAATTATTAGTGAAATTAAATATTGACAATAAGTGACCGCTGATGAAAAACTGTAATCTAAAAGGTAAACATACAATCTGCAGACAGCAATAATAATAATAATAATAATAATAAAAACAAAAATGGAATATAGTACTAATTTAAAGTGCAACCCTACGGCTGTGATAAAATATTTTGTTACCAGAAAAAAAAAAATTATGGAACTTGTGGGTTTCTTTTTTAATAAATGCAAACCAATCACAAGTGGCCTGACATTCCACTGACATCACGAAAAGTGCTGTCATAATATTGTTGGCGCGGCCTTGTTCCACATCCTTGTACTTTCTGACCCAACTTAGCTGATCTTTCATTCATAATAACCCCCAAAAAAAAGACAGAAAAATTCAGCAAAGCAATAGCGCTAAATAAAAAATGTTGCTAAACTTTCATGAGGCAATCCATCTCAATTATTCCGATGAAAGCCGAGCGAGCGCTCTTTTAGAAAAGATTTCCAAACACGCGCGCACAAAACAGACATTTCCGCGTTACAACTGAGAGCGATCATTAAATCTGCCCCTAAATAATTACAGAGAACATCTCTCTTCAAAGTAAACTTAAAAAGCCATACATCCAGCTATCCAAGATGGAAATTAATTGATTCTCATCCACGTCTGAGAGCAACGTTTATCCAAAACAGAGCAAATCAGACGCTCTTCATAAGAACAACGTCCTGTTTCTGTGTGCATGCTTGATTCCCTTTATATGTCGCTGAAAACACCTCTATGAAGGAGGCTGAACCATCTGGATGAAATCAAAACCATGCATTCAGACCTCTTAGACACACCAATAAACTCAGGGAACCTAGAGAAGTGCTCAAGATGTTGGGGGGAAAACAGGAGATGGAGACCTAGATCAGAATCTGTTTTCATTAATTTCCACTCCAAAAAACACCCTCGCAATTTCTAGTAGTGATTCGCGGAGTTACATCAAACCGGTGGACGCTACATGTGATGAACTCCAGCTTTGAAATCCATTGAGAACTAATCAAAGTCAACAATGCTGCAATAAACTTGACATTATTGATTCGTAGGGTCCTTAGAGTTCACTTTTTTTAAAGTAGTTTCTTCTAAGCAAACTCGCCAACGAACGTCGTTTAAACTTTGTTAGTGCATCCTAAACCTAAATCAGCTCCTTGAGAAGTTTAACGGCACCTTAGCGTTGACAAATTTATTAACCTCCAACGACAGAACAAAGCCTGTGTGGTCACAACACCTCGGCTTTGAATATAACACGTGACAACAGCAACCAACACTTGAGGAGCCGTCTACATCCTTGCATAACCTGTGAGACCAACACGCAACTCCATGTTCATTACGATAAGGGTCCAATTGATCATTTCAGCTCCTGAACTGTACATTTTCTGGAAAAATAACTTTGTTTATATGCAAACTTCGGTCAAGCGCAAACTTTTGCCAAGCTTTTTACACAAAAACCACCAGAAAACACTGAAAGCAGTGGTTTCAAAGAGATAAACAACATCTGAACAATGAAATAACCGAGTTTGAGAATCTCTTGTAAGCAACTTCTCTCCAATGCTGATCTTCTATACATCATCTTCCCATTCAGTCTAACCGTGACCACCAATATTTCCTTACATTCCTCTTTTCTAAGTGTGTTAGATCTCCAAAACAGCTGCAAATCATCTCAGACTCCCATACTAAACGTCCTATCACAGTCTCCAAGTCTGACACAGTAACCTTCGACCCCATATGACAGATTTATGAATATTACAGGTTACTTTATTACATTTAGGATTCGTAAGGTTGTCTCTATGGCAACAGATTGTACACAACAGTGGAAAGATCACATGGTGATGTACTACCATAAAATATTACAATGCGCAGCGTGGAAAAGTCAGCGAAACTTGAAGCAACACGAGTTTTCAGAAAAACCGGTGCTTTACGCTACAACAAATCGCGAAATATCAGAAATATATGCGCGTTAACGTGTCGGAATTGCTAAAACAACTTATTTAACAGTTAGCTTTAAAGCCCAAACGTTTAAACAAACACGCGACTAGATAAAAATGGCATTAAATAAGAAATAAACCAGCTCAAAGAAACACGAACACCTCCGCAACTTTAATACACGCGAAGGAAACGGCTCGGATGCGTTCACCCGGCAATGTAACTCTTAAACAACAGATGCACGGCGTGTAATGTTGATGCAAAAGACGCACAAGCTTGAAAATGAGAGATGCGAGCATGCAACCTCACTCGGACTGGATGCATCGGACAGTTCCGAGTGTTCACGTGCGCACCCAAACTTAAATAAAATCGAAAATGCACGGACAACTCATCGAATTAAAGTGCTACAAGCGGCTGTAAAGTTGCGAGGACTCGGGGACGATCACTCCAGAGCGCAAGTTCGCACTAAATACACCTCCAAACAATAGTACGCGCAGTTTTAGAAAGTTGCGAGTCCGTAATAAGCAAGGCGAGACTCTTTAAAGAGCGGGCAATTCACTTACTTTTCTCTCGCTTGACTATCAGAAGGGACGACAGCTCCTTTACCTTTGGCGTACATGCTGGATTCTGTTTTAAGACTTTTACCCCACTCAACACCTGTCAAAGAAAGCAGCCAGGAAAACGTTCTATCTCCATAGCTACCCCCTTTAGTGTTTTCCCTCCCCCCCCTCCTCCTCTCTCCCTTTTTTTTTTTTTTTTTACATCTCCAACATTGGCCACAAATCAGGCACAGTTTCTATTGGGGGGACTTGAAACAGGTCGCTGGTGATTTTTTTCCTTCTCTCGCGCTGTTCCAGGAATGCGTTCTGCCTCCCGCCGCGTCAGAAACGGTGGGGGCCTCTTAAAGGGGAACGCACACTCTCTTCCAGTGTTTACTAGGCTCGGGGACTGATATGGAAAAGACGCTAACATTGCCTCGGGCCTTCGTGTATGACTTTGAGCTTTTGAAAGTAAGAAGTTAGGCTTGTGCTCCGGGATTGATAAACAGAGGCGTTTTATTGCTAAATATTTTGTTTGTCCAGTCATCTAACTGAAGGTTTGTTTGACAATTTAAATATTATGCGGTTTGGTTTAAGTATTTCAGTTTTTGTTTTTTTTTGTAATTTGGATTCTGTTTCCATTGAACACACAGCCTTGTTTTAATTTTTGTCAACAATTAAATATGGCACTAATATCTATTAATCGTTACAAGTTAAAGGGATAGTTCACCCAAAAATCCACATGAGTCAAGCGGTCTAATCCAAATATGGTGACAAGATACAATTATGATAAAAAGGTTTAATATGAGCTTTCATTCACATATAAACAAACCTACATAGACCTCAGTAAATTTAGTGCTGTCAAGCGATTAATCGTGATTAATCACATCCAAAATATAGGTTTTTGTTCAAATACATATATACGCATGCATGTATATATTTAAGAAAAATTGTTAATTTATATTTTAAATCTAGTTATCTATAATACAAACTATATGAATATATATATATATATATATATATATATATATATATATATACATAAATACAGTACACACAGTTATCTTATGTTGATAATTTTATTTTGAATGATAAATCGCAATTAATCGTTTGACAGCACTAATAGAACTCTAAACATCTAACACTGTAAAAAAAAAAAGCCTAAATTTAAACCGTTCATCATAGAAAGCAATTATATCTCTTCACAAGCTCAGTTTATACTGACTTGTTTTACAACGCCTTTATGACCTTTTTAGATCTTCTTAGTTTTGGTTCAGCGGAGGGACAGAAACCTCTCAGGTTCTGCTAAAGTCTGAATTTGTGTTTCCATGATTAACCAAAGTCTCATTTTTGGAGAAAAAAAAAGGAAGAAGATATTTAGACAGCCAACTGATTAAATTGAGAGCAAATGGAGACCTTTACTTTACACAAGTGTCTTCTCTTATCCAGATCTCAACCAGGTCTCCAACTGCTCTGAAATAAGCCACTGTAGATTTCAATACAGAAATCTTTCCAAAGGTTTCATGCCAATCTTGGGGTTTTCCAGGTTCTTATAAAACAGAACATGTCTTCTAATTAAACCCAAAGTATATTTTAGTTTTTACACGCACTGCTTAGTACATATATGCTAGCTAGCGTATGTATACTTTGGGTTTAAGGGGTAAAATACTAGGAATTGACTATGTATCATTAGCCCTGGGACTCATAATAAAGCTTTATGGTTACAAACTTATGGAAAGAGTCAAATAGGGTTTGTCTGAATGTTGTACTTCCTGCATATTGTACGTTTTAGGAGCATAGGATATTTTGGCCAACACGCTCAGTGAATCATTTTCAATAAAAAAGCTAATAAGCAAATAAGAGTCTAATACATCATCTGAAAGATATGCCTCTCTGTTTTATCATCTTCATAAAGTCTCATTTGCTAAAAGAGCATGACTGGGGTAATGACATCAGTGGGTGAACCAAGGCATAATGTAATCGCTAGTGTTCAGCGTTCATGGTAGCTGGTGTTTCACCATTCTTGAAAATGTTACTGTAAATATTCAAATTACGACACTTAATGAGAACTGACACGTCCAAAAATGTGATTTCCATGAGACTATTGAACATCTCATGGCAGAAACTACTGTAGCATCTCATCAGGCAGCTGGATCACTAGCGAAACGCTAAATTAATTGTGTGTGTGTGCTTAAACTCGTTGTTGATATCGGCACCTAACTTTGCCCACAATTCTTACTAGACACACTTCTTTAAACCCTTAATCTTTTTGAAAATAAAACTTGACTGTTATTAATGTAAAATTGAAGCCGTTATTTATTTGTTTTTTACAATGTTCCCTTACGCAAAGTTTTTTTCCCCCCAGAAATGAACATCCTGTCATCATATATTACTTCCCTGAAGTTATTGAAAAACCAAAATGATTCGAAGGTGAGTAAGTAATGACTGTATTTTTGGGTGAACCGTTCCTTTAAATTTGCAGAAAAAAAGAAATTAAAGTTTTGGTCAGATTTGAGTATTTTTTTCCCTCGTTTTAGTTCAATTGTGTCGCAATTTGTTAAATTGTTACAAACTGAGTTGGTTGCAATGTTTAATAAATCGCAACTAAATAAAGACCTTTATTTTGCGCGTTTGTTATATCTCGCTTAATCGTTTGACGAAATACACATCATTTGGTGGAATTCTATGTGTATTTTACCTTATTTGACCATGACCGTGTGATGTTTTGCACATTTTATGAGGCAACTGCATCCCAAACAAAAGCGTTTTGAGATGAATCATCAGTTGCATAACTATAATATGGGCCATAAATCAAAACATGAATAAATACAGAAAATGCAGCTCAATAAAAATGCTTGAGATGATTGTTTTTTACTGCATTTATTTTACTCAAACTTCGAAACTATGCAAAGTATGATGCACCTTATTAGCTTATTCCCGAGACAGATCGCCTCTGCCCTTTTGGTTTTTGCTCACACTTTTGAGTGTAATTTAACTTCAGGAATCAAGCAGTGGACATTACATTATGCTTAAAATGCCACTTAATTTCCCAAATATTTTCAAAATGAAAAAAGTTAGCTTTTTTACAGTTATTTTATCAACTATTTATCTTTTGCATTTATGCATGTGTAAAATAATTACATTATAATATCAAATATATAAATACATTTATAATATATAATATAACATTATAATATAATTCACAATTTTAAATGACATTTTATATTTATAGTTTTTTAATATATATGTGTGTGTTTGTGTAAAAAAAGCACATTAAATTAGTGTCTTAAATTGAAATTGAATCACTACAAAACTTTATAAAATTTTTTTTACATGGTTTTAATTTTATATTTAAAAAATAAATGAGTGTATTAAACAGAGAGGTTTAGGATAATAATATTCCTGCTCTCTTTCTGAAAGCTGGAAGCTGTGGATCCATGAGAACGTGTGAGGCCCCTCAGAGAGGAAAGACAACCCAAAACACCCACAGACCTGACCCCTCCTGTGACTCAAACCTGACTCACGCCAGCCCTCTGATCTTTCACACTCCTTCACTCGGCCCCTCAGAAGTCTGACAGACCTTATTTACTGCCGCGGAATAAGGCGCTTAAATGAGGATCTTTAAGAGAGACCATGCGACTAAACACAGGGATTCAGTCAACAGCCCCGGGTGACAGAGTTACTGTGTCGAGGCAAGAAGCGCCTTTCCTTTCCTTAAAACACACATTTCACAGTCTGGCATTATTTCATACCATTACAGTAATAATAACAAATCTAGATAATATCAAATAATAAAAAATATAATAATGATTTATGAAATATTTTATACCTCTAGCTTTTTTTTTGTTTTGTTTTGTTATTTTATTAATCACATTAGTGTCATAAATATATCATGAATGTGTCATTTTCAGGATTTATTATATCTTTATGAATTTAAAAAAAGTATTTTTTATTTTTATTTTTTGGACTGCATTTTAAATGAGTACTAAAAAAAATAATATACACATATATATTTATATTTGTATAACTATAAATAAATCTTTTTTAGTTGATTTTTTAATTAAAATATGACTTTTTATTCACATTTTATATTTTCCATCATTTTTTAAACTCACTTAGTCAAACTCATCTGGTAAATCAAATATATGCATGCATGTGTGTATTTATAATAATACATATAATACAATAAATATACACAGTACACACACACACACACACACACACACACACACATATATATATATATATATATATATATATATTATGTACACAAGAACGTTTACTTTAGATGTTATTAATCATTCGACAGCGCTAAAATCATTACACTGAATTAGATTCATAATTAAGGGACAATATTTAAAACATTTGTAAAGCTGAATATTTTACCAAAAATTATTGAATAATGTTAGGGTTAGGTTTTTTTTTTTTTTAGCAAATTACATTTTTGTATTAATAATAATTTTAAAAAGTACATTAAATTATTGTCTTAAATTAGGATGAATTACATTTATTAAAAAATACAAGAAAAAAGATAAAATATATTTTGTTATGTAATTTAATCTAAACTGTCTAAAGTATAACGTTTTTAAGAATAATATCTTCTATTTAAAATGTAATCATTTTTCTATTTATATATATATATATATATATATATATTTATAGAACATGTTTTTTACATTTTAGATGTATAATTGCATGATATTCTTTTAAAAATGCAATAGAATTAATTGCATTTAGAGTGTGTTAAATAGAGAGGCTTAGTAAATTTGTATGTGCTTATTTGTCTTGTAAATATGTAAAACACTTTATATATATATAATTCATTCCATACATGTCTTCATAAATAAAGTATTTTTTGTGCAGGAGTATTGTTAAGGATGTTTCTTGTTAGATTCAGTGCAGGTTACTTTTCTCAGCAAGATGTAGATATCCGTGAGATTTAGCAGAGGAAGCCACAGTCTTGTTGTTTGCCAGTCGTGTTCTTGTGGTTTTAATGCAGGGTGAAGCAGAGGCATGTCTGCGGGCCTGTCCCTTTAAGAGCCCAGCTCCTGTGTGTGTGTGCGTGTGTCTCTGTGGGCTGATGTACAGTCCCATCACAGCACACTGCATGTGTGGGTGAACGCATAGGTGTGTGTGTGTGAGGTAGAGCGAAAGAAATAAAAAATTAAAAGAGAGATGGATGGTTCTCACTTTTCTCCTGAAAAGTTAGAGGGTGAATATCACACACAAAGAACACTGTATTTAAAAACTGTAACGTAAAATAAAACATTTAATTAAATTAAATCATTTAACAGGAAATATATACTTATATAGTTAGTTTTATAATACTATATTTCTTAAATAATTAATCACACTAAATGACCATGTTAAATTGATAGGCCTTACCATAACACATGTTCTTCCATTACTGTACAAATGACAAAATGTGCAGATTAATTAGTTGCATTAATTGCATTATTTAACTAATATTAAAAGGTACTACAATATTTTAAAATAATTACAATTTAATTAGCATGTCAAATTAATAGCTACTTAATTATTTAGTCAATAAAGCCATTAAAACTTAAATACATATACACACACACACACACACACACACACACATATATATTCACACTGAATTAGCATGTTAAATTAACGAGCCTTATCCTTCTTTCTTTTCTTTTCTTTTATTAATTTGCACTAGTGGTCTGATTTTGAGGTGAAACACGAGCTGGCCGTGTTCGTGACTGAAGTGAATGAAAGCTATTGACATCACAGCGCACAACAGAGTGATGTACATCATCTCCGGCATCAGACCCCCCTCCTTATTCACTGTTCACTAGTGCACAAAAATCTGAATGGTTCCCATTATTTCTCTCTCTCTCTCTCTTTCTTCGCTCGCTCTCTCTTTCTGTCTCGCACAAAACCACCCACGTGTGTGCGCTTGCCAAACCTGCTTGCCCACACAGACGTGTGTTAAGTCTGAACCCCCCTAACAATCCCATGATCCTGTGTGCTTACAACCCTCTAGCGATGCTGCTGCCTGACCTCACTGTGCCTAGAGGGATGAGCGAGTGTGTGTGTGTGGGCACTCGGAGTGGGAAGGGATTTAAGCAGACGGGTAATGGAGGCTGTCACATCAGGGATCAGACAGTCTGGTCTGATACGGATGGAGCTACGGACGAAAGTGGAAAAGAACACGTCCATTTTAGAACAGCGCATTTATGGCAAATGAATTTATTCAAAACAAAAGTAACTTGCATACGACTAAATTAAATATAGTAATTTCAAGCATAATAGCAATTTTAAAAGCTCTCCACAAGTATTCTAACTGATGATTAATTGCAATTAATCACATACAAAATAAAAGTTTTTGTTTACCTAATATATGTGTATACACGTACATGTATAGATTTTAAAAGATTATGTATTAAATATATTTATAAACGTGTATATATATATATATATATATATATATATGCATAAAATATATGTAAATACATGTAAATATTTTCTTAATATATGCTGTATGTGCATGTCTTTATAATACACATATATTATGTTCACAAAAAAAGTTTTGAAATGCAAATTCATATATAAATATATGATTTTGAATTTCGAAATTGTAAATAAAATAAAATATAATCAAATTGAAATAAACCTACCTACTGTAACAGTTAAATTCAACAATTCTACAAAGGTTTTATTCATTAATTTTGCAGTACAAGTGATTTTAACTTAATTATTATTTTTTAAAAAATGTCTTGTAAACTTAAAAAATTAAGTTAAATTTATGTCACAATGATTTTTTAAAGATCGCATAATTTTTTCCCCAGTGTAAAGCAACCCTAAAATGAATAACAATGACAAAAACACAAGAAAATTACAAAAACTTTAACTAAAATTAAAATAAAACAGTAACACTTTAGTATAAGGTTCAATTCTCACTTATTATCATATTATATATTGACTGTTAAATAAGAACATGTTCTACATTACCATCTTCCCTAATTATACCCAATATCTAAACTTACCAATTATTTTACTAACTATTGATAAGCAGAAAACTTTATTATTAGGAAAAAAATAGGGGGAGAATATCATAGTTAATGGTTTGTTAATGGCGAGAATCAGACCTTAACATAAAGTGTGATCGATAAAACTAATGTACAATATTCATAAAAACTATAGTAACTCAATGACACTATAAAAATAGTTGTAAACTGGAAAAACATGTAGGAAGCCATTTAGTTTTTTTTCCTAATCCAAGATGAACACCTCTGGTGTGACTTTAAGTGCAGACCTTGAGCCAAAAACTCAATAACTTGTACATACGCTATATGGACAAAAGTATTCTTTAGAACGGAAAAGGCACTTTTTAAACTGTTGTAACAAAGATGGAAACATAATTCATGTATTTAAAATTGTATTTCCATTTCTGATGCAACAGCTTTGGAAGTGCCTATTCTGTTCCAATACTTTTGTCCATATATATTTACCTTGAATGTTTGAAAATGCTTTTGGAAATGACTGAAATACACTTCCGAACAATATTGTGGTGACACAAAAGAATTTTCTGTCTTGAAATCTCCAACCTGATCTCACGGCCATTCGTACGTATTTTACGAGGTGGCTAATTCGTACAAATTTGTACAACCTCACTCGTACGAATTCATACGATTTATTCTAAGTCGTACGTATTTTAAGAGATGGCAATTCGTATGAGTTTGTACGAATGACCTAAACATAACCCCGCCCCTAAACCTACCTATCACGTGATTTTAGACAAATCATACGAAATCGTACGAGTGAGGTTGTACGAATTAGTACGAATTGGCACAAATTTGGCAACTCGTACGAATATGTACGAATTGCTCGTGAGACTATGTTGGAAAATTCCCAGTATTTTGATTTCTGCATTAAATTTGGTGTTTAAAGGAAGTCTAAGGAAAAGTTTGTAAACATAATGGAAAATGTCCTGTCAGAAAACTGCCAGATCCGAATTTCCCCCCACTTTTTTCCCTCCACTTTTATTCACTTTCCACATTTAGCCCTATTTCTACATAATGGTTTTACTCATTGATGTAATTCCAGTATTCCGAGATTTTATCTCTATTCCGGCATATATTTGTTTTGAAGAAAATTCTTGGTAAAATCAGATGGTAAAATGGAAATATCAGATTTATTCTGTAATTGAACTCTCGTCTGAATCATATATGATGAGACGAAGCAGATAGACGCAAAATTTCATTTCAAAAACATTTAGCTAATTTGGGAATTTGACGCAAACAGATTTAAAATAAACAGGATTGCTAACAGACAGCTTTCTCTGCTGAGCTTAATTGACATCCAAATGCATGAGAGGTTTTTCGCGGAGAAGACATGCAAATGTTTTTTTGCAGACACCGCCCTGAGAAACAGATCCCATCCGAAATAGTGCTTTTGTCAGCTGTATGCTAGTGGAAGGAGCTCAACTTAGCAAAGGAATATGCAGTGTTTCTGCAAAACACTGGGGTCAACAAAGGGACAGAGTGAGGGAGAGAAAGAGAAAAACAGAGCTGGGCGGTAGATGGGCAGCATTGTGTTCCGCCCCCTGGCTCTCAGAAAATGACTAATGCTCCAGAAAGCAAACAGTAGTTCTTCTCCAACACCTACGCCAGCAGATGACAGATGACAATACTCCAGAAAATGAAAAACGTGTATAAATATAGTTCATGGGCACGACTGGCTGTTTCGACATGGCATGCCTGGTGAGAATGGTTAAATTAAATGGTTAGGGCAGATTATTCCTCATGCTCTGATCGGGGATGGATATCACAAAATATCACAATTTATGTTCTCCATAAAAGAGTTCTTCACAATATTTCTTTCTCTGGTGAATTTAGTCATCTCGTCTGTATCGGGAGAGAAATCTCTCACGGGTTACTCGCGGGTCAAGTAACGTTCACATAAGCAAACAGTCCAAAATCAATTTTAAACAAATATGTTGGTGGGTTTTTATCCAGGAAGACAACAGGGGAAGGGCATTTTCACAGCTTGAAGTGTTGTCCATAAACAACGTTTTAACGTTAAAATGCCTTAAAGGGGCCTTATTATGGACCCTATTATGGTCTCTCAAAAGAAACGACTCACTGAAACAAGTCATTTTTAAACCGAGTTCCAGGCTGCTTCATGTTGACGTCAAAATGAAACTTTAGCATATTGCCCGCCCACTTGTTATGAGCGCAGACCTGAGAAAAACTTGATTTTTAAATGCACATTCGTTCTTTGCCACTAGGTGCCACTTTTTGGGGTGCTGCAAACACTGCTTTAAATGAAAATAATAAATTGCCGCAGATTAACATTAAAGGAGGGGTTTGGAAAAGATAATTGCTAAACAAATCGTGTGCTACTCATTGAACAAATAGTATTCTGAGAAAATGAAAATGTTTTTGGCCTTGCATGCAAGTCAACCTGTTGTTGGGGACTCTCAAAACCAAAATATGAACCTTTCATAACCCATAATAGGGGCACTTTAATGATAGAATTGTTTAATACAAACACACATTAACTGGTGATGTGGATTACTCGTGGACTATTGTTTTTATCAGCTGTTTGGGCTCTCATTCTGACGGCAGCCATTCACTGCAGAGGATCTATTGGTGAGCAAGTGCTACAAACTTGTCCTGATGAAGAAAAAAAACTTATGTGAATGGCGATTGCTTGTGCAAAACGAATGATGCCTTGTGGGTGTTTTAGCACGTTGCTATACTGGTTTTGGTTGGCTGCTAAGAGGTTGCCAAGCACTATTATTTAAAAGAGACTTATGAGTCAATTATTTTTAGTGAATCAAAAACCTACCAGTGAAGTCTGATTCCCAAGAAAAAGAATCTCATATTCATTTGAATCACTTTCTATTAATCTGTATCAGTTACTGAACCAAAAGTCATAAAGTTTGTCTTATTTTGTGTTGAATAGTACAGGGCTCATGAAATTGATACTGATTGATTTTTTTCCTGTAAAACTTAAGAAATTAAAAGAGCTGAACAAAATCACGCATTTTTAGTTTACAGTTGAAGTCTATGTGTGAATGTGACTGTCATCATTAATCCAATGATTGGCTTGTCAAAATGTCTGTCTGTGTTTGGAAGGGTGTTAGTGGGCGGGTGATATGACCTACATATATGCACATGACTACTCATTAGCATAGCCCCCATAATCCTCCATCACATAATAAATAGTGACTTGAATCATGCAGACAGGTCAATGAGAGAAGGCCATTTACATTATTTACTCTGGCTCTTTGTTTGACGTCAACTGTCTTACTTGCATCCATACCAGATGTCTGTCTGTTGCTCTGTCTCTTTCTTTGTCTTTAGTAATCTCTGTGAGATGATAAAATATTGGCTGTTTTATTCTTCTTAAGAGTCCAAAAGAGTGAGATGTTTATGTTAATGAAATACACTATAGGCAGTGTTTTTTAAGTTATTGGATCATGCCTTCTGAGATTTTGCTGAATATATTTGTTTTTACATAATGGAGCTATATTAAATGTAAATTAGTTTAATACCAGTGGAAATATTAAGTCAGTTCTACTAAAAAGAGTCCTTAATTACAATCTATTTAAATAATGAAAACAAATACATATTTTTAATAAAATCACTCATTTAGTACCCAAACTAGACGAGTGTAAGGAATTGCATAGACTAATGGACAAATGGACGGATGGACAGACAGACAGACGGATAGGATGGATGGATGGATGGATGGATGGACAGACGGAGGGACGAACAGACAGACGGATAGAATGGATGGATGGATGGACGGATAGACAGACGGATAGGATGGATGGATGGATGGATGGACGGACACAGGGACGGACAGACAGACAGACGGATAGGATGGATGGATGGATGGATGGATGGACGGACGGACAGACTGATAGGATGGATGGATGGATGGATGGATGGACGGACAGACAGACAGACAGACGGATAGGATGGATGGATGGATGGATGGATTGACGGAAGGACAGACGGACGGACAGACAGACTGATAGGATGGATGGACGGACGGATGGATGGATGGACGGACGGATGGACAGACAGACGGATAGGATGGATGGATGGATGGATGGATTGACGGAGGGACGGACGGACAGACAGAATGATAGGATGGATGGATGGATGGACGGACGGACAGACAGATGGATAGATGGATTGACGGATTGATGGACGGACTGATGGATGGATTTTCATTCAGTTAGAGCTGTGTTGCACACTGCATGAAAGCTCATTTTCAAAAATGCATAAAAGGGGCACTTTGAATATTCTATTTTGAATATATTCATGTATTAGAAGTTCTTGGTTTACAATGCCATGTATGATATTACTATGTGTGAGCAGGGCCCATCAGAGGGCCCCAAAAATTTGCGGTTCACCACTGCTGGGGGGTCTTTAGTGTTTTTAGGTCACTTGACCGAGATTGGTCCAGTGTTAATCTATTTCCTCCTTTTTCACTCTGCAGTCCTTCCCGGTACACTCATTAATCACAGACAGAAATGATAGATGTTGTGCACACCAGCAATACCATCTATTACTATGCATATCTCTTGCTCTCTCTCTCTTTCTCTCTCTCTCTTACACACACACACACATCCTCCGTTGCAATGATGCACCACCAGAAAGATGCTGTGCTTGACATTAAACGCAAGAATGACTGTCCTAGCATAATGGTGCATTGCTGATTCTTCACAGTTGCTTCTCCAAACAGGGATAAGAAATCCTTGTCACTGGCACAGAATGTCATTTTCACACAGCGCTCAGCATTTAAAGAACCCTTAAAATCAAAATGTGTTTTTTTTGTGTGTGTGTGTGTGTGTGTCTATTAGCTTTGAGGCCATCTGTATGCTAGCTTACTATTTAAAAGTTGAAAGAATTATCTTACAAATCTAAAAATTTCTTTTTTGTAAGCCAATCTATTCTAATGAAAAAATTAATGTCGTTTATTTTTTACTACAATTACTTTTTTTTCAGTTGAGACAAATAACATTTAGCTTTAGCATGTTAGCATGTGTTGTTTTCATCAATATTTTGTAGTTTTCACATCCACCATTAAATTTTTTCCATTGCGTAGGAAAATCTGCGTTAATAGCAACTATTAAGTGTCCAACATCCTTTGTTTATCCAGTTGAAAACACGCACCATCTGTACATCATTCATCAGATACACATACACAAGCTCCTTCGTAAGGTCTTTAAGATAATAAGATTGGCATAGGGTTTATTTTCTACCAATGATCCTCTCTTTTTCCTTCGGAGTACAACTGAATTCGAACACCTGGATGCTTATAAGGGGAGTTGGCTGGGTTGGCTAACACGTTTCGAATCGATACACACTGACTGATGGGTAATGTGGAGACTCTACTCTCAGGGTGTGATTGCGTGTTGTTTTCACTTAATGGCTTAATAGCTCCAGGGTAACTGAGCTGCCTTGTTGGCAGCAAAGATGTGTGGAAATAACCTTAATAAAATACAAAGGGATATGTGTTTCCATACTAGAATGGGACTAGGACTAAAAAAGTAAGGGATAGACCACTCATTGATAAATGTTGAGGAGAAATCGTAATGCATAAATTGGCAGTTGTAGGACTGGGAATATGGTGTATGTAGTACAACCAGGTTTCATTCATATTACCTACATTTATACAGTGTCACTTGCTTTTCTGGATGCTGCTCATTTTATAGCACTATCTGAGATATTAAAAAGAAGCTCCATTTATGTTACCATTGATAATTTTCAAAGATAGTTCACCCTACAATTGTAATTCTGTCATGAATTATTCACACTCATATTCAAAACAAATGAAGATATTTTTGATGAAATCAAACAGACATTGACAGCAAGGGAACTACCAAGATCAGGGCCCAGAAAGGTAGTAAGGACATAGAGCACATCCTGATTTTGCCAAGTTCAATGTGTCCCTAGGTCAACATATTTTGTTGACCTTGCAATAACATTTTAATGAAAAAGTATAGTCTTGTCCAAATCTCTAAACACCACACCTACCCTTACCTATAAGTAATGCCTAAAATCAGAGGAAATGATACATGACTGACACTGATGAACAAGCCCCAAACACGGATTGCAAGCATAAACTTAAAAAACGGTAAACTGTTTCTTCAAATCTGATTTGTTAGCAATGTTGTCCTAGGGTCAAGATGCTGGACATGTTGCACTTGGTCAAATCAGGTTAGTGTAAAATGGCCATGAGTGGAATAGTGGCAAACTAACCCGGAAGAGAAGAATAAATACATTTTTGTGTTCTTTGTGCACCAAAATATTCTCATGGCTTCATGAAATTAAGGTGAACCACTGATGTCACATGGACTATTTTAACAATGTCTCTACTAACTTTCTGGGCCTTGAATGTGTCAGTTGTGCTGATGTCCATGCAGGCACAGAAAGCTCTCGGATTTCATCACAAATATCTTGATTTGGGTTCTGAAGATGAACAAAGGCCTTATGGGTTTGGAACGAAATGAGAGTGAATAATTATTGATTAAATTTAAATTTTTGGGTGAACTAACCCTTTAAACTTAGCAAACCATTTTGGAGGGATTTGGCTTTTTCCCAATATAAGTACAAGAGAGCCGTTGATGCCGACCTACAAGAAAATAGTTGCACAATAGTTGCATTTCCAAGATGGACAACAAATGAACTAATGTGCCTCAAAGGGACTTTGCTAAGAGCAAAATTATTGTGGGGGCTTCAGACATTGCACCAGGACCATGAATAAAATCAACCCTATCACAACACCTCTCTTTTTCTGCATCCCTCCCTTTCTCTTCTTTCATATTCTCCAGAGAGTGGCTTGCTTTTAATTCAGTGTGCTTGCCATGCTTAAAAAAAAAAAAAAGACATGCTCCCTGTGCTGAAGCTGTGTCCAATTACTCCGGTGGGGGGATGGGCACTGCAGGAGCGGTGAAGGATTGTGACCCGCAGAGATCCTACGCTCCACAGAAGTCAGAGATAGGGAATCATGTAGAGTAGAAGCAGTCTGTGAGGATTACTTACCACTGGCCTATTCCAACTGGCCATAGATCCTGAGACAAGACAAAGAAATGTTAGTAAGTTAAGAAGGGTCAAACGTTGTCCGTAAAGTCTGTACATCTCTCTATTTATCTATGTTATGGGCAAGCCTGACCAATAGTTTCATTGCATACATCTTTCCCAATGCTGGAAAATCATATACCCCGTCTACACCCATTGCTGCGACAACAATACAGAAAAGATCGCAAATTAAAAATGGTTGTCATTTAATAACAAACAATGCCCAAACAGAGAACGTCCCAGGGAATTCTTCAGATGAAAGCATGTCAATAACGAGACCGCAACTTGCATCAGAATCTGGAGCGTGCATAACAATAATCATCTCAATATGTTGGGTTATGTCCAAAGAGATAAATCAAAAATAATTGTGCACCCTCTTCCCGTTTTCCAAAGCCGAAGTTTGCAATTTAGGGCAACAATGCAAGACAAGAGGATGCAACATTCCTATTAGGATGTGGAGATTTACAGCATCATGATCCACATAAAATGATGGGCAAAGGGCACAGAGTCTAAACTAACCCATAGACGGAAGGACTAGTTGGGATGCACCAACATGCAGTATTTACAGTCAACATTGCATCTAGAGACAAGCCAGGAAGTAGCTCCCACGTCACCTCTTAATAGTTTGTGGATTATTCCAAGCAGACGTTTAACTTCTGTAAGAAAAGTCTTGTACTTGGAGGAGATTCTGGGTTAGATCTGCCTTCTCAATCGCTAAAGAAGTTGGTTGTAAAAGTTCACGGGTTTTTATCAGTGTGCCTGGAAAGTCATGTTTACAAGTTCAATGGCACTCCAGAGCTTCTTCTTGTTTTTGGATTTACGTGGTTCGCAGCACTGAATCGTACAAAGAAGTTTCGTTTGAGACACTTAGCAGCAAGCAAACAAGATATTTCTGACCTCGACTCTTGTTGAGTCAAGTCTGATTTCCGAAGGATCCTCCCTTATATGTCATGTAAACAAACACACTCTGATTAGTCATTTTACTTGTCAGTCAGAGAGCTTTTTCCTGTCAAAGTGGGCGGTTCTTGGCTGGAATGAGATGTTATGCTGATACTTAAATGTCTGGCTGCATGTGGCTCCGAGGAACATGCTTCTGCTGGAAGTGATCACTCATCAAATTCATCAAACACTTAACGTGCGGTTAGCCATCCTTCCTCCACAAACACACAGACATACACACAAACAGCTTTGCATATATAAGCTCTATTCTGAAGCTATTTTCCCTCCGGATACATACATTCGTGTTTGACGTATATACAATGTGATTTTCAAATCACGTTTCACCGCATTCATTTGTCGAGGACTGCTAATCTGCCTGGTGTACCTTTATGGTAGGCCCTTTGCCAAATGCTGTCCTACTTTTTTGTAGTCCTCCAGAGGAATCTACAATTTGGAGACGTAATGATGCATAAACTGTCAGGTTGAAGTCTTTATCAGGGTGGGCTAGGAAAAAGGCATGGAGGACATGTAGAGGCTGCAAATGATTGTAGGTGCACCCTGTGATATATATATAAAGTGTTATAATTAAATAATATAAGTTTAATATATTTAATAATATAAGTTTAATTTTTAACAGGTTTTGTGACACAAAGCTAATACGTAATACTTCTCAGTACATGAAATCGCAGACATCCGACGTCAATAACTGTATTATATTTGTATTTTATGAAAATCCCATTTGAATATAGGCAGGTCAGAGGTAAATCTCAGAGTCAGTGTAATTGCAGTTCTCTCATAAGTATTTGCAAAGATTTTTTTTATGTTATACCAGTCGAAAGAAACATATCTCAATATCAGAGCTTCGGTGTGTAACGCTTTGGCACTGCTGAAATGAGGCACTTGACTTTGACACTGTAAGATTCAAGGATGGACCTTGTACTTGGCGAATGTTCTTATTCCAGTTCAACCTGTTCACGAGTCACTGCACAGAAAGTTCTGAATGGTCTGTTTGCCCTTGTCACAACACGCAAGTCAGACATCAAGAAAGTTACTTGGCTTGTATGGCTTTGAGACCCACAATAGAGAGACATTTGGTTAGTCACAACATATATGAACTATTTTTTTTCTAACGTTTAATTTTTATTAATTGTTATATTAATTATGTATAGACTATTACATATATATGATTATTTTTAAAATAAAAACTTGAATCATTTTACATATTCGGAAGAAAATGCAAGTGGCGGTTTAGTAATGGTTACTAGGGTGTTGAGGGTGGTGATTGGGTGGATACCAGACATGTAGGTACAAGATTTTCCTGGATCAACATTCCAATCAACCAATCAGATTTGAGGGATAATGTTTTAGAAAATATCTGTTTTGGGTTTATGATCAGGGTTAGGTGCTTTTACACCCTTGTTAATCACTGATTTCAGGAAATGATTTAGGGGTAGAGATTTGGAAAGTCTATGTTTTTGGACATCCTGGAGTTGATCCTTACTTGGCAAAATCACGACAACCATAAGTTACATTCTGAATGCTTAAGCATTTTGGTAAGATATCATTCAGCGTTTGGACTGCTATATATAAATCTTTCTTTATTTTTACATTTGTATTTTTTCATACATAATTCACATAATCAGAAAAATACTTACATTACAAAAGGTAAACCAGCTAAAAAGCCTGATGTTACAGGCACACAATGAATTCTGGGGCATGTCCAGTCACAACGGATACAACGAAAGAGCGAATTTGGAGGCCGCGTTTGAATAAACCGTTGAATTGGGACAGCCTTAGTCACACTGACGTGACGCAATCAGCCTTCAGACGCGCTCTTCAAAGGACGCAGCCTTTTAATTGGGAAACAGCTATTGACTGAACATTTAATACACATGCAACACGATTTCAGTTTTCACAAATTCTGTTTTTTGTAGTGCACACAGAGATACGGCAATGGCGTCGCTTTCAAAAATGTCACCCATTTTGAAAAGTTCACTTTTCAGGCCTGCAAAATTGCCATTGCTGTGTAAATGAATAGCGAAAAAACATCGGTTTTTAGTTGAAAACTACGTCATGTAGATACCCTACGGAGGCCCAGTATTGCGCAATACCACAAAATCTCTGCAACAAAACGAAAACTCCAAAACACTCTGAATCGTTGAAATGAGTCCCAAGCCATTTCTTCTTGACGTCAACACGAAACTTTAGCGTCTTTCCTGCCCACTTGTTGCGCACACAGACCTGGGAAAACTTGATTTAAGTGAAAATGCAAATTAACTTTTTGCCACTAGGTGCCACTTTTAGAGTTTTATAAGTTCACAAACACTGCTTTAAATTAAATCTACAAAAAAAAGGGTAAATAAATGGATATTACAAGAAAGTGAGTTTGAGAATGAGAAAACCAAAATATAAACCTTTCATTACACATAATAGGGGCACTTTAAGACTGTGACACACGAGAGTCAATGAGAGCCAACCACTGGTAAGAATCTTTAAGGCTTCAAAATATTGAAAATACTCTCCTTTGGAATGACGAATATACAGAATACTATTGATAGTTGCTGATATAGACAGCTAACTCCTCTCACACAGGCGCAGGACGTATTAAATTGCAGTTGGTTGTAGTCTGTGTGGTGTGTTCAAGTGCAACTTTTTGGTCCAGACGCCGCCAATGCGAGGCGGCTTTTGTCGTCGCCAGTTCTTTGAAGTCGGCTTGGTGTGTCCCGACCTTTAGTTTCACCATCCAGTCTAAATCTCCAACGTGCTGTAAACTTGTCCAAAGACCAGTCTTTCATGAGGAGGCAATGGAAAAGTGTGTATTTCTACTGCTTACTTCAGCATCAGGAGACAAGGGCGGAGGTGGTTACGCATTAGCGGGCTCCTAATTAATGCAGTATTTGAAGGTGGGGGAGGAGCTAGGGTAATTAGGGATTAAACAGAGGTTGTTATGTTGTTCCTATTTGATGGGATTATTTACACACCAGGTTTTAATCACTGCCGTCCAGATGTCATTGAAGACACAACCTTTAGCCATAGCTGAGTGCTTGTTGGGAGTAGACCTCTCAACCAAACTTTTCCTAATTACCTCATTTGGCCTTTCCTCTCCGGAGCTGTTCTCAGGTTTTAGTGCGTATGTGGTTCAGTGAGTTGGCTCCATTTCTCCAATGCTTGTTTGTTTTTAACACCTGCACGTTTCCTCAAAGGAGTGATCGCAGGACCCTGATTGCAGTTGGAGCGGTCTTGTAAGCTGGACTACACTATTTATAAAAAAGCTCAAGCTTTTCTATTTATAAAAGCTCAAGGAACATTGCAATGACGTTTGTTGGCACGCCATGACAGGTTTGTGGCCAAATGTCAACACTGCCTCGTAATCGATCAAAACTGACAATCATCTACAGTATTTAACACGTCTCTCTGGCGAGTACCATTCATACGTGATAGGGATGCCAGACGTGCTAGTACTTCAGTAATCTGATTCCAGAATAAAAAAGTAACAATACCAGTTTTGTTGTACTGAATACTGACTCCAGTCAGCATCTGATTGATATTCGGCTGTTTTTGAACACTCAGCAGTGTACGTTGCAGGAAGAACAGGCGATGGGTGGTCCATGGCGTCTACAGTCCCGCCCCAACCTATCCAATATGCTGAGATTGTTTTCTAGCAGTCCATTGTACTTCAATTCCATGCTGTCGAACCTGTCTGTAGCTGCTTCTGTTTGTCAATATTTGCATGTAGGATGATGTTGCCAACAACACCCCCCCCCCACATCCCATCCCCCGCCCTCCTTCTTTTTCTCCACTGTATCGCATATGTCAGTAAGGAGCTAATCCGCACAGTCTATTTGCCCCCTTGTTTTGTTTGGTTTCTAATTTCGCCGCTGTTGGAAAATTACACATAATTGCAGCCTACAAATGCTAATGCCCCCCCCCCCTCCCCCCCCCTTCCTCCTCCTTCACCCTACATCTCCACTGCTTAAAGCGCCCCCCTCTCCACCCATTGCTTGTCTCTTCTCCTCTGCAGCTAGTAATTGTTAGTGTTGAAGAAATTCTTCATCCTCAATAGAGGCTATCCAAACACACTCGACACAGAACATCCTAATACACTGATTGACAGTGGACAGTGTAGCTTTGGCATTGACACAGCAAAACAACAGCGTATTTGCTGTAAGAGACAAGGTCACCTAAGTGAGGACTTATCCACCTGAGTGTATAAATGTCAAATTTAAATGGATAGTTCACCTAAAAATCATTTACTCATTTTAATCCGTGGAATACAAAAGGAGATATTTAGCTAAATGTTCATGCTGCTCTTGTACATGTCAAGCCTACAAAAAAACAAGAGACAAGAGACAAAAGTAATCCATACGTGTTATGTTTATTTACAATTTTACAGTTTTGACATTTTTTATTTGAGTACATTTTTTTGTAATTTTGGTGTGCTTTTGGTATTTTTATATATTGCTTTACTTTTATTTCCGTTTTTGTGTGAGTAGTTTCAGTACTTCAACTTTTTTTAGTTAAGTAACATTTCTAATTTCCAAAAAAAGCATCTCAAAATTGTATAAAAAAAAAAGTTGTTTAAAAGCATTTCTGGAAACCAATGTTGATATTTGAAATCACCAAAACAAACACGCCCATACCCCAAAAGGGTCTCGCCCCTATTTTGATAGCTCCGCCCCACACATATGTAGCCTACGCAACCCAGGCAACGAGTTCCATTAAAATAGCAGAATCAATGTCTACACGGGACGGGGGGAGTGCGTAAAAATACTAGTCATATACGTCATTATAATTTGGCATGGGCGTTATATTCCGCAATAAATTCATGCGCATCTCATCAGTAAGCAAAATTGCAAAATTTGCAAACGATTCGCTTAACGACTCAAGTTGGCACGAATGACGTCATCACGCACATTGTGTAACTTACGCACGTTGCCAAAGTTCAGATTGTTCAACTTGAGCGTTTCACGCGAATCACTCGCCATTCGCGCTTGAGCTTCATTCGCGTCTGGTTTGAATGCAGCATAACAGTTCTCAACCCAGCAGCATCAACAACGTTAGCATGTCCTTGGCTAATAAATCTGATTAACTAAAGGGGGTCGCACACCAGACGAGAAGCACAGCGTCGCGTCTAGGACAGCTCGAAGTATCGCACACCAGACGCGCACATTCTATAATATGATTTGTTTGCTCTACTAA
>JAUCMT010000053.1:8537225-8563417 GCA_032357475.1 Enteromius thamalakanensis
AAGGACCAGGTACCAGGTACTGTTCCCAGTGGAAAACCCCCCAAAAGTGAGCTGTACTGAACTGTACCGTACCGTACTATGCAGTGGAAAAGCGCCATTATAAGCTGGTTCTGTTTAGTGAATCAAATACGCACAGAGCAACCAGTTTAGTCCAACTCCCATATGGGATCTTCAAAGGCCTCTTTGTACATTGACGGCCATTCAAAAATTGGTGGCATTTGCGGGATATTCTTCTATGCAAAAAAATGTCAGGACCTCTTGTCCAAACCTACACTCTTGACAAAGCAAAAATGAACTCATCCCAGCCTGGTAGGATTGGGTTTTTCAAGGAGACGGGGGCCCTCTTTACTTTTTACGGCCTGTGTTGCAGGCCTATAGAGATATGGTTTCGTTCTCCCGGTGCGGGACAGATCCTGCAGGCCCCACTGCTGGCAGCAGCTTTTATTTGATGTGGACGTCTCGTGTTGGGTTTCAGCACCAGCTAAACATATGATCTTCATTACAGGCTGGAGCAGGAACGGATGGTGCTTGCTGACTGGTGATGCTGGACAGGCAGAGTTGGAGCGAGGCGTTAATACAGACCATGCTGACATCCGCTGCCAAACTGGGGGTAAAAGTCAGCAGCTAAATCTGACATAAAACGCATATAGTATCTTCAGCGAAATCTGAGATGCGGTTTTATCTATGCGCTGAATTGTACCGCGAGATATCTGACAGGGACTTGTAGAGACGAGGCGTGTGGCGTGTTGGTAACCCAAATCATCACCACTGTATTTTTATAAGAAATATAATAAAATATCGCACTTACGCGATAAATAAGAAAAAAAAAAAACATTTCTATGAGAAAAGTAACTCTATATAATCTCACGGAATTATTCATGAATCATTGTCTGAGCATTAAAGACCGCACAGAATATTCAAGATTCAGGTATCGGCAAATTTATCCAGATTAACCTAAGAGATGCTGTGCACAAAGACCGAAGCCACAACCGAACCTTTTAAATATATGTTAAATACTGTGGTGTGTGGTGGCTTTCTGAGACATTTAATATTTTTTTATCCAATATGTATTCATGTCTTGACGTTTATATGTTTTTTATGTAAAGGCCATATAAAGATATATAAAGAAAAGAATATATACAAATACATTTGATTATTATTTTATTGTATTATTTGTGCACGTTTATTTATTTAGAATTTTATTAGCAATTTTTATTTATGTTTTAATTAATTTTCTTTTCATTTTATTTTTTCCCCACTGTTTATATTAACAAAAAATATTCATTCAATTTTGTATGTGTGTGTGCACTGACGGAGTGATCCGCCAATTTTGTCTCATAACATGACTGCAAGTGAGAGGACAATGAGAGATGCTGCGTTCATCCACTGGTGTCGCTGTTTTACTTCATGATACACTACTCAATCTCATATTGAGTTTCTGTTTTATTTGTTTACAATCAATTATTCTAGTTTCATTCCTTCTCATTTTTGAAGCCAGGACTGCCTCCTGTGCCTGCTCTGAGAAAACAGCCCAGGTTAAATGAAAGTCATCTGGGTTAAAGATGACGGAATTCACAAATACATGGCGCCTCAAATGTTATTGCATATGAAAGAACATAATAGCATACAAAAGGTCAACAATTCAGCAAATTATAGGAATTCTTAGGTCAACCACCTTTCAAATCTCTGCCATATCCAGAAGGTTTGTGTTTATTGAGCTGATGAGAGTCTAACTCTCTATTTCATTGTCTAGGCCTAGGCATCTATTGTTCCCCTCCGTTCATGATCCAAAATATTTAGATCTCACATTTCCATAATATGATGGGACGGGAACATTCACATTTATTGCGTCTTTATCCTAAGTCCATTCTCTCCGTAAAATCAGAACGGCACAGTATTTTATAACGCTCCCTTATCAGCTTCGGGGTTTAGTTATTTACTTTAAAATGGACTAATTTCTTATTCTAGCGGAGGGGGGAACGGCCGCTGACTTGAACAGCTGCTTCATGACCCAAAAAACTGTCAGTCTTTCCCTGGAATAAATTGTGGACTGTTCCATTTTCGACGGAGGGGGAACGACTGTGTGGAGAAAGACATGCGGAGGGAAAGCCGGCGTTTATCACGGCAGGACTTGTTTCGCGAAACAAATTACGCACGAAACACCTTCTTAAATACGCATCCGATCGATTAGAGCGAGTGTAAGGGCGATGTTTGCACGATTAAAAGTTTCTGTTTGTGTGTGTGCACCTCGCTGTTTTCTCGCTCCGATTCGGATAGGCTCATAGTAGAATCAATTCACAGAGAGGGGAGCTTGAAACCGTCTCCTCGTGCCCGCGCGCCGAGGAGTTTGGTGAGCGGCGTGTTGGGTATCTCAGAGCTGAACTCTGGGTGTAAGATGTATGATAAGCTGTCCATCTCCTCACTCCATCTCCAGGAGACATATACATTTATGTTTAAGTATTTCTAACATGAAGAATGCCAGAAGCAGGCGTTGGGCGCGCATTGGTTTTGATGCGGAAATTAAAACATTCTTCGCGTTCTTCAAGTTACATCTTAAAGTTTCTCAAGTCAGTCTGCTGGCAGGGTTTTAAAACGTAGGTCTGTTTTTACCGCGCGGGCGTCAAGAGTTTGCATGCAAACATCACGGTTCATTTTCCTTCTGAGGTTCACGTAGCTTTGATGCACTTGGTTAATTTGATTGACAGGCTTCAAGTATTACTCGTGCAACTCCTTTGTGACGTCACGCGCCGTTAAACTTATGAATTATGTATATTATGCATATTTATGAAAAGGAAAAAATGATATTTGATGTGTACTGTTTTTTTTTTTAATTTATCCAAAAAATTGGCAGACATCAAAGGCATAGACATATTTTTAGATTTTAATATAGCCTAATATATATATATATATATATATATATGTGTGTGTGTGTGTACATACACAAACAAAATTAGTTTTGTTAAAAAGAGATTATTGCTTTATTTAGTGAAGCGATTGATTAATTAATATTACACAAAATGTCCATCCACGCATTTTGATGCAAGAATGCATAGGTGTGTTAATGATATATGACTGTTTGACATTTCAATCCCCCCCCCCTCATATATGATTTTGGCTGTCTGCGCTGAGGATGTAGCGTGAAATGTGAGCTGGCAATTCATGCCTATAGATGTTCATATTGTTTTGCATTATTATTATTATTCTAGATTATTGCCCTTTAATCCATGTACAGTACATATCCTAAGAGTGAGGTCAAACACACAAATATTTTACTGTCATCGCTTATGCATATTTAGTGGTCCATAAATGACCACATTCGTAAAACCTCCAGAAAGCACCTACTTATGCATACATGAGATGATTATGGAAAATAGGCAATATCACATTCATGCCACTTAGTTTCTCTCACTGTTTTTCTCTCTCGCTCTCTTTCATTATTCTGTTCATTTCTGCAGGGTCCTGTGTGGTGGCGGGTTTGGCTCTTCAATGCACTGCAGGCTGACTTTACCAGCAGGCTGGGACTGATAAGGAAGTCGTATATGGTTGACGCGAAGCTCTAGCCCAAAGACAGTCTCCACAAGCGGCAATGAAGCTCCACTGCGCCCCCTGTGGCAGCTAACTTGAAGTGCAGGCACATCTTTGAACTGTGATACACCAGGATTGATTTGTTAGTCACACTATACTTATTTTGAGGTATTATGGGTAAGGACGTCACACCGGCGTCAATTTCAGGTTAGTGATAAGAATCGTTGAAAGTCATCAAATGATTTCCATATGAACAAACAACTGTGCTTCTACAGAAAATTCTCCATTTGTGGTTCACAGGCAAAATAACATGAGGGAATGACACGAGCGTGAGTAAATAAGGCCAGTATTTTCATTTGGCCTGAACGCTACCACACTGAGATTACAAACCCCCGTAATCCCTCCCACTGTAAAAATTCTCATCTAGATTTATTCTCATCAGGTGTGGAGAGCTGCTGTTAATCAGAAACCAGCGCAGGTCTTCATCAAGTGCAGTGCACTGTGGGATAGGGCTCGGGCTATGTGTGTGGGGGGGCAAACAGAGCAGAACAGGGTTCATGTAGGGTTGTTATTAGCTTTGTGCGTTAGCATTGAGTCAGATGCTTCGGGAACTGACCGTGTGAGTCATACGCAAACAAATCTATCTTTAGTTGGGTTTCTGTAGTCCCCCAGCAATCCTATTGTGTGGCATCACAGTCCTGTCGACTATGTTAATGTTTGCACAGCAGCACAATGGTCTCTATCTGATATCCTCATCTGCTGCCTATCAGGTTAATACTAAACCGAGGTGACTAGATGGACCAGATAATAAATAAAAGAACAAGACTGAGGTAAAAAAAAAAGAGCTGTATGAATAATAAAATGTGCATTAAAGGAATAGTTCAGCTCAGAATTATCGTTTCTTTTTGTATACTTACATTAAACAGAATAAAGCAGCTTAAACGTGCAAAATATCTTAACTTTTGTATCACTGACAAAAAGAAAGTCAGCAAGTTAAGAATAAAGGTCAATAGACAAGAGTTGAATTGGGTGAAATTTTCCTTCAAAAATATACTCACCGAGAAGACAACACGTTGATATTGTACAGGAGGATGTGACCTTTACCTTTCCCTCCAGCTCATTTGCATTTTCTAAACAAAAATGACATATTGTAATTATATGATGTCTGTACACCTCATTTTTAAATCAAGAGTGAACGTGGTCATTTATTCGTGATGTTTACATTTTTGGAATCGATTCCAATTCCTTGTTCCGGAATTGATGGAATTCAAGAATTCTGAGAATCTTCCTTTTTTTAAATTAAAGAAATGTTGCAGGAACATGGTCACCTATTCTCTCCACGACTACAAGTTTGTAAAATGAAGTTTTAGGCTACTTGGTAAATATAGGCTAAAGATACATTTTTGTGATTGTTTTCAAATGTTGCCAATCACATCAATTTATGAAAATCTTAAAAACATTTGGATTCTTAATTAACTGGTTCTATTTACAAACGATTCCCAGTCCCACCATTGTCTGTTATGCTACTTAATATTAGAAACAGGTTTTTTTTTTTATCATAGGTTTAATATTTTAACTTATTATCATACTCCTAATCATATAGTTTTACAGATTACTCCGGCGTTCGTCAAGCTAATTAGGCTGCAAATTCATCGAAAATGTGCCACCTTGCAAAACAAAACTGATAACACGGCTCTCTGGAATACCTTATTCTGATTGGTCAATCGCTGTTTTGGCGGTCTTTTGCCAACTCTGTATTTCAAAATCCAGCTCCTTTCGCGCCTCTCGTGTCACGTGCGGCCTCGCGCGTTTGTTTCATAAAGCCGCAACGGTTGTCCAAAAAAACACAACTACTACTTCAGATTTAGATTAGCTCTGCATAAATATTCTTGTGGGTTTTTTTTCGCGGAGGAAGCTTTAAGACAATACACAGGTAATGCTATTTAAATTCCCTGTATTTATTTGCCAGTATCTGTATACAATAAACGGGTTAGGCCTGATGTAAAATCAGCTGGTCATTATCGCAAAATAAACAAGACAAAATATATCCACACTTTATATATGTGATGCACCTTTTCTTACCTGTTGTAATTCATCGATAGTATTAGCAGATTCATAGAAGCAGGTGGGAAATGCTGTATCACAGCCGATGGGCACATATGGAGAGTTGTGTGTGACAGGGTGTTATATCTGAGGGAAGCTATTTTTGAGGAACAGTCTGCTGGACATCTCGCCTAAAATGTGCCGCTGACCTTCACAGGTTCGCACCTGCTTCACAGCACAGGTGGTTTGTTTTTGGAAAATACCTGTAAATTGTAAGAGATGCCATACCTTTTGGGCGGTAAAAGTCAAAGAGTTTTAATGTGACACCCCGTATGTAATGCCGGGGGTTAAATTGAAGGTATTTAACTAATGATTTATTTAAATTACATTTGTATGCATGTAATAAAATAACCCCCAAGGTGTCTAATGTAATCTTTATGTGAAAGCGCGCTATCTAGCGGTTATAGTGTGAATGTACACCTTTGCACTGACATACCTAACAACATCAAGCATTGTAGGTTCCTCTGTAGGCGAGCAAAAATCACATTTAAAGAATTATTAGTTCATAATAAGATTAGAAATACACATTAAATAAAAATAACATATTTAAAAAAAACGATATAATGGCAGTTATAGTCTACATCTGTTCATTTTGCAGTAACTTAAAGCTTTCTACCGCCCTCTTGCGGTTATAATGATGTATATTATATATATAACGTTAATGTGTAATTTGATTTTAAAAGAGTGCAAGTGACTTGAATGACAGTATGTGGTTGCAATTGAAGAAGAAAGTCAATTTCAAAACTTCTTTTCTTGCAATATACAGTGACTATATAGTGTTATAATGTAATCCAGTGTTCTTCACCATTTTTTAGACCGAGGCGAGGCAGGCTCCCATTACTCCCAATGTATGATTTATCTTGCATTGTAATAATTACTGATGTATATAGTCATGTACATAACATTTTACCATAAAACAGGTTGTTAAACTTCAACTTCAGTCAAAATATCGTCAGTGTATTTGAACAGGAATTTGACCCACATCAACTTAATTACAACATGAAAACACTTTATTCGTCTGATATTATGGAGTACCTTATGGAAAAAAGTTCAAAAGAGAAAAACAAAAGATATTACCGACTTGTATTTCATACAGTAATGATGAACCAGTAGATATTAAATGGCTTATTAAGGTATCCCACCTCTTGACTTCTTAGTAATCTATGGTCATAATTACAATGCCTACTGAACATTAAGCAAAAACACAAAGATCACGAGCGTACAGCAGTTTGTTTCCAAAATAGATGGGATGATATATTCAGCGTCTTGTAGTGTACTAGCATGCACTGTGGCTGGGCCTAAATGGGGGAAAAAATAGCAGCACAAGGCAAATAGTGCCACGAAAGCCTGTCGATTCTACAGTCTAGTTACGAAAGATATTTGTCAAAGCTTGGTGCTAGGCGTTCAAAACCCGCCTCGACTCCGCCCCGTCGCTGAGATGAAGAATATAAGGGGAAAGGCTATGGAATAATACAACAATTTACATTCGGTCGGAACAGCAAGCGGTTTTCCTCTCTATAACGGTTTACGTTGGGAATAAATGTACAATTACGCATCATAAAAGGAGCTAAATGAGAGATGAAAGACTACAGGAATACGCTTTAAGCTTCGAATAAATAAATAAATACACATCATGCTTCCTTGACATGAATGTGAGCTTATTATGGATGCATAATTAAGCATATGAAAATCGCCCTCAATACCTGCTTGCATACAAAACATCCTAAAACCTAACAACCGTTTTTTTTTTTTATTTAACTATACAGTTGAACAAAATCCTAATTGAACTCCTCAAACTGCCGACATTCACAATTTGTAAAGTAATTAAGAGTCCTTGTCAGTTTGATTACTTATCAGTTCAAAGGACGCATTCATGTTTTGTAAACGTTGTTACGAAAGCACGTCTTTCGCTAATTGGCTGCGTTTGATTTTCCCGTCGCTCGTTTCACATCAAAGTGAGAATCTACGAGTGCGACACTCTCCGACAGATTACCTTCAAAGCTTATCTTCCAGTTGAAATGTGACGCTAATTAATAACAGGGAGGGGCTCTTTGAAAGTATTCGTCGTAAAACTAAGCGTTCGCTGTAGTATCTAAACGCCAAAGCTTGACAAATAACCTTGCTTTTCTTTTAAGGTTCTGGTGCAATCTGCCATCTGAGTCCCTGTGTTCATACAGTGCGCTTTTTTAGGAATTCGATAACAACGTATCACAACGGCGATAAGAAACGTGTTGCGAAGTTGTCGGTGAGCTCTAGTGTATGTATACATTATAGTCAAAAATGCGTTAGTACATTATGTGAACAAGCACCTATACTACAGTTCCATGAGGTTTTGCGAATTCAGTGAGGAGACTAGTTTATTCAGACAGGACGTACGTCGTAACCGATATTAATAAATGTCATCATGCATGTTTTTGTTTTTTTATATAGAAAAACAAAGTAACTTCCCCTTAAATTGCCAGAAATAGCTCTGTAGATGAGTTGAACCCTAGTCGTCAAAAGTATCGACCTCTTCGGTGCTTTTACAGAGATGTTTTGCTGAGGTCAACCTTGACCGGAAGTGGCCCCGCCTCCTTGCTCTCCTCTGATTGGCCAATTGTCATTGCGATCACTGGCGTCAAGTGATAGGGGTTGACCTTCTGGCTGTCATCCATGTACTCTTTATCTCCGTTGATGCTAAGCTGTAGATACAACAATGATTATCAACATTTCACTTAAAATTATTTTAGAGCTGCTTTCAAGTAGCCATGTTTTTGAAGAAGTTCATGTACTTGTTGGCTGCTGCTTCTCTGCTCCAACTCATCCATTTAAAGAAACATTCTCTGCTTGTCTGGCTTGTATTTTTTGGTAGTGTTAGTTTGATGAATGAACGGGTACCTGAGTCTTGACGTGCTGCTCAGGTGCCGTGACCAGACTGGCACAGCTCAGCCACAGCATCACCATGATAGACAGGAAGAGACAAGCTGCTAAAATCCAGCGTGGCAGCCCTGAGCGTCTGGGGGAAAAAAGTTACATATTGATGATGTATACATTAAAAAATGATGACACAATTATGACAAAAAGGTGTATATAGTGTACATAGTTTCAGTTTGTGTCTGTATGTGTATATGTATATAAATATAAAATGTATGTGTGTGTAAAAATATTAATTATGTACATTACAAATAAAAATACATTTACATTTTTTTATGTATGTTTCAAATATATAAATTATATATAAAAAAAAAAAATTACATATATTAGAAAGTTAAATATTAAAAAAGTTTATCTATAAATATAAAAAATACGGCGAGCATATATATAATAATACATATATATAAATTAATTACTAAGGTTATTCTTGTATTTAGATTTAAATATAATTTCTATAAATTACCGAAATTATAGAAATACATTATATATATATATATATATATATATATATATATATATATATAAAACCAATAATAACAAAACTTTTTAATTGCTAGTGAAATTAAACTAAACCTAAACATTTAATAAAAAATCAACTTGTGACATTTTTGCATCTGAAGTCTTCATATATTATTATTATTAATAGTGCTATTATAAGCAATGATTAACCGTGATCAATCACATCCAAATTTATTGGTATTTTTTGTGAACATTATAAATGTGTGTATATTTATTATGTATGAATAAAGCATATTTTTTAGAAAGTATTTAAATGTTTTTATTTATATTCATATAATTTACTCCCTATATATATATTTAATATAGATCAAATTAAATTTCTTTCATAGATGAAAAGTTTTATTAGATATTTTATATACATATATATAATTTATTAAAAATATTTATGAATTCATTTTCTTTTTAAGATTAAAATGTTTTTAAAAACTTTTACTGTAACATAACCACACTAAAATTGCAACTGAAATATTTTTATGTACGTGGTCAATGAACCATCAAGCTGTTTGAACATATAAACATGTCCTGACTGAAAGAAAAACTCCCTTTCACCTTGACATGCAGCCCAGGAAGTCGTGCTCAGCAGCTGGGTCTTCGGCATGTTGGCTGACATGCTTTGCTTTCGCCCCAGTTTTTGCCGCATTCCTCTCCCCATGTGACCGCCCACCTGGTAGGATGCAGAGGCAGCACTTTCAGCATGTGGACATTGATTTTATGACCCTCCAGCTTCGGACAAACTACAGCGGCGCTGTGCCGGATTTGTCGCGAATGAAAGTCAAAGCTCAAGCTCTGGTCCTTGGCTCCACTTAAATGAGCTTTCAGAGGAAAAAAAGAAAGCTGTCAGCAGCCATCTGGGGTGAAAGCGGTCGCTCTTACCAGTATGTGGCCGCTGTGTGTGGGAGTTGACTTGGGGCCAGGGTTTGTCGACCACGTTGGAGCGCGGGGCTTGTAACTCAGGCAAGGAGTACTCAATCTCTGGCTGGCTCTGAGAGAATCAACAAACACAGTGTCAAGGGCAGGAAACAGCATTATGGGATTTACTCAACAGAAAGGCTTCTGAATGAAACGGTTGGGTATGTGACCGTTTTGTTGTGGTCAGGATTTCAACACAATCATGTACGAAGCAGCAAAGCAGAAATACAATTTGCAGAGTGACTTAAAAATCCTCATATTCTTGCAAACATACAGATGATGAATAGCACAGTTAAATATGATGACGTTAAGGGCACTAGCTGCTAGTGCAGATTCTTGTATTAAATACAGCTAAAATGAGCTGAAACAGACTTCCAAGAGTAATGATTGATAAAAGTTTAATACCTAAATTTGGTGTAGTATTGCATTATATGCCTATATGGTTCTACTTGTTTATAAGGTAACAGTGGCGTTGTTTAGTCGATCTAGTATAGTTAGAGTCATGAAAATTTTATACTACATTTTATTTTTCTTAAAGAAATTAATCATTTTATTTTACATAATATTTCAAATAAATGCTGTGTATTTTAAATTTCTATTCACCAAATCCTAAAAAAAAAAAAATAGTTATCACATTTTTTTTTTACAAAATTATTAAGCAGCACAACAGTTTTCAACTTTAATAAATAAGAATTGTTAAGAAATTATCATCAGCATATTAGCATTACATATAAAGCATCATGTGACAGAAATACATTTCATTTTAAAATATATTAAAATGTAATAACATTTAGCAATATTACTGTTTTTACCATATTTTTTGACTAAATAGATCTCTTTTAAACAATAAAATAATAGTAAAATCTTACTGAGCTTAAAATTTTAAACATGAGTGCAAGCATTTTATTATTGTTGTTTTTTTACATTATTATAATCATAATTTTTTTTTTTTTTTTTTTTTTTTACATTTTTTTTAAATTTAAAAATATTTCCCCCCAGTTTCACAGACAAGGCTTAAGCTAGTCCCGGATTAAATTGCATGTTTGTGCTGTCTCAGATGAAAATATCTGGCTCTGGCATATCTTAAAACATGTCAGTGTCATTGTTCTGTGTTAAGATGCACACCTGTAATATTTTCTTATAAGGCATTTAAGTTGCTTAAATATCTTAATTTAACTAATGCCTAGTCCTGGCTTAAGCTAAGCCCCGTTTGTGAAACCGGGCCTTTAAATTACAGTAGAAAAGCAACACAGAGGAATATATATTTTTGTTTACTTTTTTGTTTGTAGCCACACCCACTGCAGAATCTCAACAATCCCAATCCTGCTCGACATATAATCAGCACCAAATATCATCTAACTGGCTGTGAATTTGCCATTTGGCACAGCATTTACATTACAGCACGACATAACGTAAACGCACAAGTCAACATTTTGGTTTAACCCCTTCAAGATTGTTTAAAAGCTACAGTCTGCTGCTTCCAGCTTCAACGTCATGCAGGAACACCATGTTAACCGAGTCCTTCTTTCCACTCTCTATTACATGGATGCCTGGCGGCGTTAAACCACGCTGGTCAAACCGAGCGCTAGACACCAACTCTGACGAGAGCGAGGGGACTACTTGACATAAATAAGAGCTTTTAAGCGTCCACTTTCAAGCAGGATCCAAAGGGTGTGATTTGAAATCTGTCTCATTAGTCTACGACTAGATGTGTCCCGTTCTGCCCCTCCATCTCGCCTTGTGTGTGTAAATTAGTACATGTTTTTTCAGACTATGTTTCTTTAGTTCCCCCGTGAGATCTTATTAAAGAGAGATTTCTGCTCTCTTCCACTGAGTTCTTCTAAATTGGGCTCAGCAGAGCGGACCTCTGAGATAACTTCTCTAGGGAGGATCATATGAACCTCCGAAATGACCACAGAGAGGCGAACACACATGGTTTTTCATGTCAAGCAGCGGTAGACGAGAGCGCAAGGAACTGTTTGGAGTGTCATGTTATTCCTACGGTCTAATAGTCTGTAACTGGACGCATACGGAGTAGATTGAGACTGTACTTTTTACATATGTATAACTGACTGGTGTGTCCAATCTTAATTTCTAAAGATTAAAGGAATGGTTCAGACAAAATGAAAATCCTGTCATCATTTACTCACCCTCATCATGTTCTAAACCCATATGAGTTTCTTCTGCAGAGAAAATCTGAAGTCTGTTTTCGGTGCGCTTTTTTAAAAGCAATTACAGTGAATTACCGCAATTACAGGGAGTGAAGCTTTCAAACTTCAAAAAGGGTAAAAGTATCATAAAAGTTCTTCGGATGACGTGCTCTATATTGATCTTGAGAACTAAATAAGTCGGATTAATGAACAAATCATTCAAGGGTGTGTTTCATGTACAACAGCGTAACTCGCTGCTTAAAGGCATAGTTCACCCGTAAAAGAAAATGACCCCACGATTTACTCACCCTCAAACTATAGTAGGTATAAGACTTTATTCTGTCAAACAAATATAATCAGAGTTATATATATATATAAGAAGTTCTGTCTCTTTCAAGGTTTATAATGACAATGAATGGCGGTTGAGATTTTGAAGCCCAAAAACGTGCATCCATGCCTCATGAAATATGCTTCATATGGCTCGCCGTTTTGCTTCATTTTCAGATGTTTGGTTCAATTGTGGTACTAGATTACATTCACACATGCTCACTCTTCAAAAACTGTTTTTATTGCTTTGACAAACTAAAAAAAAAAAACGTTTAATTGAACTAGTATATGTATGAAATGAAAGAGAATTACTACATAGATTGCACTACATGTTAGCTTACATATTTTGCTCAAGAGCACCATCCATTAATTCCACATGTTGTACTAACTACATTTTAAACCAGAGGACAAAAGTTGTTTCAACCACACAACTCTTTGCGAATGTTGTTTCGTAACTACATTGCTTATGACTTGCAAACAACTGGTTTTGCTAATACACTGAATTTTGCTTTGCTCCATAAATCTATTGCAAAAAAAATAGAGAGAGAGAGACTTTCATGCCATTTTTGCATCCTTTCTGAATGATATTTATAGTGTATGGACAATACAACTCATATGTCAAAATGTTTGTTTGTGTTCCATTGAGGAAAGAACATCATATGGGTTTTTAACAACATGCGTACGAAATTCTAATTTTGTTATGAACTAATTCTTTACATCAACAAACACGGGAAAACATGAAGTCATGATACGCAACATAGTACGGGCAATTTAGCTCTGCGAAAAGCTCGAATCTCGCAGTTGCGTTAATTGAAAAGGATGCTGTCAAAAATATCGAATCCAGATGTCTGCAAGGGATGAGAATCAAAGGGGGAAAAATGAACATCTGAGGAAGTTAATGTTGACTGGCCACAGACCAATGGAATCTTGCCATTAGTGAAAGCGGTCTGATGTGCATCTGTCACGCATTACCGCAGAACTCGCCAAAGGTGATCAATGCAGCTTACGAGGCTGCCAAGAAGACGAGGCCGAGATTGTTGACTTCATAGTAAACAATCCCATTTCCCCTAATAGGAATTTGCTTGGTTTCTCCAAACCCGTCTTTTCACATGTAGCGGCCATCAACATTGAACTAGTCCAGGATTTAAACAAGATGGCCGACCTCCTTCCAAACAAAAATCCATCGCACCAATCAGTGGCTACTCAGCAACCGAGTCATGTTTACCCTTCAGCTTGGAGGAAATCGTCTGATTCCTGTTGATTACCTCTGAGGGACTCATCAAAACCCTGGACAGAACGGACAAACCAATGTCAAATGTCCGCCTGGTACTGATGTGAAACTAGGCTGCAGATCATAGCGTATATCAGGGGGATTGGGTATGGCTTTTTATTTTATAAAAAAAAAAACAAATATCTGGGTTACAGAGGAACTTATAGACGTGAATGGGGCCGAACTGTACAAGAGATGTAAATAACATACCTGATTTTAGTGTGGGAAAACCGAATCTTACCACAAATTTAAGCTTACTGTAAAACGTTTTAAACAGCAGCTCAATTGTATTATTGCCTATAAAATTCAAAGACTTGTAGAAAATGGCCACATTCACCTCAATGCGTTTAAAAAACCTCAGGAGAACTTCCACTGGAGTACTTCAAGCACCAATCAAAGAGCCCAACAAGCTGCTTCATAAAGAATTTTACATTTGGTTTCTACCAATACAACTTCCTAGCTATAGGGCTTTTTTTTTCAACTTGCAACTTCAGGGAAATTTGTGCAGTGCTGTGGGAAGGTCTTTCTGAAGCAGAAGAATTCCCTCCAGACTTTCCTCCGAAGATACGTTTTATTAGTTCCTCACAAAAATCAAACAGATTATAACATAAATCACATATATAGAGGAAACTTTGAAAATCCGGCTCACACCCCACCCCCCGTCAAGTCTAAAGTTCTGTTTCTTTCATTATAGCCGTGCTATTTATATTGCAGTTGTGCGGAGGTTCACGCAACTGTGAAAACTGCATCGTCTGGGCCAAATGCACACCACAGCAGGTCTGTTGAAAAACAATCTGTTTTCCTTTTTCTGTTTAGACGCCCGAGGCAAAAGCCCATCATTAGTGCTCCACTTCCCCCAGAAATTGAGTCTCGCTATTTCGACAAAGTTCTAATTCCATATGCTCGATTTAGCGCTTAGGTAGCGCAGATGCTACCGCTAAACCTTGGGTTTTCAGCGTGTGTGCAATCTCTGGCCCGTGTCAGTTCTTCACTAGAGCTGGTCGTCTTCCAGCTGACCGCTAAATACAGGCTAGGCCTGCCGCAGGACGGCTGTGGAGGTTTTCTCTCACCTCTTCAAATGTCAGAACTGTTAAGCGCACATTCATCAGGGCTCCGACTAAACTGGGAAATCATGAATGGGTTTGTAATGATGAATTTCTACATTTCTGTTTGTTTTGGTTTATTTAAGTCACGCTTCGTGAAGTTAATTTTGTACATAACTATCTTTATTCACAAGATGTTTTTGTGGTCGTCTAATGATTGTAGTTGGTTTAGAAACAGCAGGAATCTCACGAAAACATGTCAGGCTATGGATGCAGTTGGATGACATCCAGGGAGAATAAGGTTTCTGATTTAACATCACTGTTAGTTCTTTGAAGAACCAGCCCCATGCGCTCATATGATCCCAATAGTGCAGTGATGTGACCGCAACCCTTCGTAAAACATACCAGATCTTGAAACCAAGAGCATATGAGAGTCACTAGTGGAATCTTCTACACCAGTGATTCTCAACTGGTGGGTTGTGACCCAAAAATGGGTCACATGTCTGATCAGATAGGGAAAAACAATGCTAAATGAAAATAATATAACTTGAAACATTTGAAATAGAGGAGAAAATGCTCCTTGTATATTTAGTTGCAGACATCAGAGTTTGAGGGGGTTGATTTGTTCGGCAAAGAGATAGAAGCTGTTGAAAAACTAGAAAGCTGTTGACATTTAGAAAGCATTTGATGAAAGAATTTAGTCTATGTCAGGTTAATAATAAAATCTCAAATATTTAATGTGTAATATTATTGGGTTTTTGTTTAGTTAGTAGTGTACATTTTATTAAATACATACTATACAAATATAAAATCTATATTAATAAAATTGAGTAGAGTTTTTAAAAAATATAATGAAAACTAAAACATCAGAAATTTAGTTGCAACATTATTTCTTACAATTGGTATGTTATTTTTCATAATTTTGAGTTTGTTACTCATTATTTCTCATCAACTCCTAGTATAAATATTGTTTCAAGCAATAACTATTTTTTTTAAACTTTAAATTCATTATTTTTAAAACCAATACTATTAAACATTTTTTTAACTGAAGTAAAATATAAATATCAGACACACTTTAAAAAAACTGAAATATTTAATGACAAGTGAAAGTCGAAGTAGAAAAGTGATTAACTGATAAATTAATAAAAAATATAAAAAAAGCTAAATCATTTTGAACATTTTTTTTAATTAAAATTGAAAAAAGCTAACTCAAAATATTAATAAATTCCGTAGTATATAAATACTACTAAAATAACACAGGGGGCAATTTTGAGCTTGTGTTTTCAAGATATTAGGAACCAAATTGTTTATTTAACAAAAATTATCAAAAGTTTTGTTTTGTTTAACGCTTTTGGGTAACACTTTAGAATAGGGAACACTTATTCATAAATAGTCATTATGGTAGAAAGGTAAAGTTTATTAATTGGGTAGTTTTAGGGATGAAGAATGAGGCATTAATATGTGCTTAATTAGTACTAAAGAATTGCTAATGTTCTAGTAACTAATTAAGAGACCCTAAAATAAAGTGTTACCCAATTCTGTTACTTTTTAAAGCAAAACCAGTTGAGAACCATCGTTGAGGCTTACTGAGAACGCAGAGACAAACCTGAAACACAACAACCTTCCCATCGTCAGCCTGCAGGTAGAAAGTCCAGGTGGAAGAAATGAAGCTCTGGGCGGAGCTGACGATGTCATTGCACCAGCTAGACACGGCATCCATAACAGAGATGGGCTTGGGCCGGTTGGTCAGGGCCTTGAGCTGCAGATCAAGCCAAGAGCAATTTATTGGAGTTTGATGGAGATGTCAAAACATCCCTGCAATGCAACCCCAAAAGGAAACATCCGAGAGTCGTACCTTCCTCCGTTTGATCTCTGGCTCAGCGGGTTGGCTGGCACACCCCGTGCTGCACGCCTCCTGCTCCAGCAGTTTACTGTAGGCCTCCTGGCATGCTGCACACACACACACATAAATGATACCTGTCAGGCGGCTCCATCTCCATTCAACCCTCCCCACGGTCAAGCAGTCATCAATATCAATATCAACAAACATCTGAGCAGCAGCTTCCCGCACCAGAAAGTGCAGGATTGATTTTCAATAAAACAGCTTCCCTCATGCCTAGCAGCTTCCCACAGATAGCTCTGTTTGCCACTAGCACACAATACCATCTCTACATAAAAATAAGCGCTATCAGCTTGTCTGCACACTCTATAGTTTATGGCCTTGGGCCATGTGCACAAAACATAAGCGTCGTCAAATGCATTTCAACAGGCGAAAAGATACCGTTTTTCTCACTTTGAATTCATACTAGCGCACCGATTCGATATGTATTAGCGGTTCTAGTTTTCCCGGGACGTTTGTGCTTACAAGTGCTGCAATAATAATTACGGCATGCATTTACGAGATTTCGTACAGAAAAATAAGACTATAGGTGTGGTCAAAGTTTCATTATTCTGCTAATTGTTTGCTAAATAATCTATAAATGGGAATTCTGCGTTTGGGGTGTGGTCACATTTATCGTTGTTTGCTGAATTTTTGCTTAAAGGGCATACGCCACTCCAAAAGTTAAGTTTTTTTTTTTGTCAATAAAAGCTATTTGTCTTTAAAACACAATTTAAGATATTTTAGGTATTTAAGAGGCTTTTGAGTGTTCAGAAAAGTATGAAAAACCATCATCATAGTACTCCATCTGCTATCATTGGTTCAATCTGAATAGTATGAAGCGACAAGAAAACTTTTTGTACGCAAAGACGAGAAAAATAACGACTTTATTCAATAATTCATCTCCTCTGTGTCACCGTAGTTCCATTTTGGAGAATATCCACAGGACGCAAACTACATATGCTCTTCTGTCAGCTGCAATATGTTTTCTACACATTTTTATGTTTTGATTTGAACAAAAACAGTGCTTCCTTGTGGCACAGCTGACATAGAACAGCGTATGTAGTGCTACTTGCATCCGGTGGATATCATCCAAAATGGTAATGCAGAGAGACAAAGGAGGCGGATTACTGAATAGAGTCGTCATTTCTATTTTCTTTGCTTTTAAAAAGTACTACGATTGAACCACTGATGGCAGATGGAGTATTCAGATGATGTGTTTCATACTTCTTGTTATTTACGTTTCTGTTGATGATAGACAGGAAGACTTTTGGAAAAGTGACCAAGTGGTCAAACTGTGTTCAAGTCCTCTTACTAAGTTTGTGTCTACAAGTGCTGAAATCAGAGTCATGATATTAGCTCAAGAGATTTTGGGGCAGAAAAACAGTACTTTCCCCCCGAAAATGACCCATCCTAGGTCTATATAACTTTCTTTATTCAGACGTGTTTTATATTAAAAATATTCTGGCTATACCAAGTTTTCTTATAGCAATGGCTGAGATTTTGAAGCCCAAATAAGCCCATCCATCCATCTTAAAATGTGCTCCATGTGCCCCCCAGTGGGTTAACAAATGTCTTCTGAATCAATGCATTACTGTAGAAAAACATGCACATTTAAAACTTCACAAACCGTAATCTCTAGCATATTATTACTATTAGGCCTATTTTCTCGCCAGAGTTTCATCTATGTCATCTGCTGGAACACCACTGTCTCGTGAACGTCTGTTTACCATTTAGCAGAAGCTAAAGATTACAGTTTATATTGGGGGAAAAAATATGGATATTTTTGTACACAAACTCATTAATTTGCTTCAGAAGGCCTTTACTAACCCACTTTTTGTGATGGATGGATACACTTCATTAGACTTTAAAATCTCAACAGCTATTCACTGCCATTAATAAGCTTGGAAAAGCCAGGGCATTTTAAAGGAGTCATACAAAGCCAATTTTACACAAGCTAATATGATTCTTTAGGGTCTTAATGGAAAGTATGTAATATAGTTTGTTTTAAAATTTCTCAAAGATAGTGTAAAAAACGCTCATGGTACCCTGTCAAAAACAGCTCTTTTCAAATCACTCTGTTCTGTGTACTTCCCCTTTAAATCTTCACGAGCTCCGCTGACCCCGCCCCTCTTTTCCGAGGCGCTCTCAGAGGATCTTTTTTTTAACGGTATTCATAGTGAAACTTACTAATTATATTATTAGGAAAGGCGATTTGCAAAGATTCATTATACTCAAAGACATTGTACTCTTGTTCATACTCTCTACTGCTTCTGTAGGTGAGGCTGGATCATGAATGATTCTGAGAAATAAAGGCTTCTCAGAAGATCCTGATGATCAGATTTGAGATGCATTGATTTTTCTAAAAACTGATTGATGGAAAAACTGATTGAAGTGGAAGAAATTTATACAGTGGCTGCATATAAAAATGCAACATAAAGCATATTCTGTATCATAAAGTTCGAGTTAAAGTTGTGGTAAGCAGCGGCAGAAAGTCCTGAGAGATTCTGTTCTCAGAGCCAAAGGCCATCCATTCATTTTACATGAGCTGTGATACAGCACACAAACTCATAAAAATTGCACATCAAACATCAGAAATGCATTTCAGAGTTTACAAGCTGTTAAAATACCAGCAAGCAGAAATACTTATAAAACCTAAAACTCAACTCCAGCTAACAGATTTGAACTCAATAGATTTTTTTTGCTACTTTAAATTAAAAAAGCAGTGTTTGAAACTATTGTGAAATGTCACGTACATGATATTTATATAACATCATCATTGCATGAGCAGGTAGCACTTGAAAAATGTAAATGTGAATTTAAACTTGAAGATTTGGGAGAAAAGATTTAGAACTTATTGACTCCGAAATGTAAATCAACTGAAAAAAAGAAAAATCTATTTTAACAAAACAATTTTAATTAAAAAAGACAAAAAATGCAAAGTCTACACACCTATATATTACTTGCAGGTGTGCAACAATGATTGTTAACTGATTAAATAAAAAGACTAAAATGTAAAAATCTTATTAAAAACAAAAAGACTAAGAAATGCAAAGTGACTCTTTTATATACAGTATATTATATTTGTTAAAGTATATTATTTCTTTTTTCCTCACATGATGCTGAAGTCATCAATCTTGGGCCTGTGTCACAATGTTTCACTGTCTATAAATTTCTCCAGATCCATCTCTCAGTGACATGTTTGCATTATATTACATGACATATTTTAGTGTTTGTGTTTTAAATTTCATGTTTGTTCCTCTCAGTTTCTATTAGGATGCGTTACATGCGTCCAGATCAAATGAAGCTCTTGCAGGGTGAGAAATGAGAGACGTTGATCCACAGATGGAAAGGATTGTGGTATGTAAGCTGATGCTGATCTTTTTCGAGCGTGTTTCAGCTCCACAATGATCCACGACATTCACTCCCGTGTTATTGATGGCTGCTGGCTTGGGCAGAAATGGCCAGCTCAGCTCAGAATCACATCTGATCATCACAGCCATCAGTTACACCACACTGACCCATCCACACTGATGTCTAACCACGTGTCAGAGGCATCCGGATGGATATCAGGAAGTACGGAAATACGGAATAAAAAGATGGAATATGGAAAAAATAAAGGAATGTGCCACTAATATGCTACTGAAATAGTATAATATTTATATGTACTTTCTAACATTATTCCATCATTGCTAAGCTCAAAAAATAAAATATGAATATAAAAAATAGAGATTTATCTTAAGAGGTCTGATTTACATTTAGTCTGTGGGAATACTAAGCTTAAGCCTTGTCTGTAATTACTAATTTTTATAGTTTTTTTATATAAATTTTATATACATTTTTTATAGTGACCATTTAAATTGTATTAAGGGTGACAATTCTCGAGTTGAAAATGTTTTTACAATTTTCTTTTTTTCTCTAAATAAAGAAGGCTCAAATAGTTAATTTAAATTTATTAAATGTAATTTATTTATGAATGTAAATTTCTTTTAATGTTATTTATTTACCATTTAATTCATCCATTTATTTTATTTATTTTTTGTTTGTTTCTAACAAAAATAGACTGTTTATTAAATGTAATCTATTTATGCATGCAATATTTTTTTATTTTATTGTTATTTATTTTAGATTTTTTCTATATAGACTAAAACATGCAGTGATCTTTTTTGGATATTATTTTTATTTAAAAAGGCTATTTTTCAAAAAGTCTCCCATTTTTAATTTTTAACTATTTATGTTTTTAAAAATGTTACGTTTTAATTAAAAAGACACATTTTAACAATTTTCTTATTAAAAAGACTAAAAATGTAGTGATATTTTTTTCTAATTAAAAAGATTTTCCAATTTTGTCTTATTAAAAAATAAAAAAATAAATCCTCTTTGATATAATGTTGCTGATTTACATCCCGTAATATTTCTGATGTTCTAGCTTTACAAGCATGATATGAAATGCCGAATCTGACATATCCTGATATGAAAACACATGACTTTTCCTCAGTTCTTTTCTTTAATTGCAATGAGTCTTTTTCTTAAATCGGACTCACGATGCTTACACAATCATCAAAATCAGTCATAATACACATCTTAATATTAATAATTTATGTTAAATCCTCACTAATGATATTAAAACTAGCTGAAAGCTTGTGAACAGAAATACAGTGCTACTGTCATGTGACTGGAAAAGTTGCTGTGTGTTTGTCCAGATCGCCGTCTCTGGTTTTAAAGCCATTAGTTGTTATTGTGTTGCATCATCTCTGCATCTGCTGTCGGTCTCTCAGCATCAGCACCAACTCAAGCGCTGTCATCAACTTTGAAGGATTTCCACAGAAACACAGGAGCACCGTGTCAGGTGTGTTGCAAGAAGCAGGACAGTAACGCTGAAGCTGTATTAATGGTCAGTGTTTCCCATGATGCAGAGCGAGTCTGACATCACATCCTGTCAGCTTCACTACAGACAGCCCTGACAGGTGTTTCTCAGCAGACAGCTTCTGTAATGAATACAGCTCTACAGAAATAAAGCCAGGTTAATTTGATATTTTTCATACATTGTTTAAACATGCTATTATTTCATGTTGCTTCATAAAGAGCTCCAGCATGAGACTGTGATGTTTGGGTGTTAAATAGAGCACTTCTTCCACCGCTCAGGTTCTTCTTTCCTTCGGGTCAGTCGAGCCAGACTCACACAGGCTCAGTGAAGAGCAGGTCACAGCGAGGAGATGGGATCCAGACTCTGAGGTGTGAAAGACTGTCATCGTGTGTTAATGTGAGCCGTGACACGTCAGTCGAGCTCCACGGGCGTCTCTCAGAACCTCACGGAGAGACCGAGCCGGACCCAGCTGCTCCCGCTGACCCCGAAACACACACGCCACGAGTCTTAATGTGTGTGAAGCTCCAGGGAAGTCTCTCCTCGGAAAGACATGTCACCGCGGTCTGTCACTGCATCTGTCTATGGCTGAGGAAGAGGTAGCATTCCAGCACACGGATGCTCTGCAGTGAATGGGTGCCGTCAGTGACTCTTAAAAACAAGCAAAAATGTAATTTAATGTAAAACACTTTTAGATGCATTGGAATAAACCTTAAAAAACACACAAAGATTGAACTGTGCCTATTGATTTGCACAAGGGTTTAGCACCTGATGGACTCAATTTATGCAAATCAGGTAGTCAGATGAAAGAATGCATGCAGTTCAGAGGCAATACCTTTCAGTGCAATATGCATGTCACATTTCCCGATGCTGTTGTAATCCACTGCACAAAAAGCACTTCTCACTTTTCGTCCAGATTTCAGGTTTGTGTTTCTGTGAATTTCAAGCTTCCAGACTAGAATGACAGGCACTAACTCTAATCATACATTAGATTTGATCAGATCCAAACACACCCGCTGTTACTGCCGCTCACACACCAAACCAAGAAACTTTAATTGGCTTGTTAATTGATTTTCCTGTCAAGCATTAGTACCATGATGGATGGCTCATTTTCTGCGAGTGCTAAACATGCGCACACACACAGAGCCGATCTCAGTCTATAAAGCTGCTTCTCATCCACTCTCAGATGTGGGGGATTTCTGCTTGATATACTGTACTCAGAAAGGGTCCTGACGCTTCGTTTTTGCAGTAGCAGGGGCTTTAGTAATGAATTGTCTATTAGCAATCAAAACACAAATAACGGATGATACTCTGAAATGCCAGACTTAGCACAGGGTTTCAAACACTAATATCAGGAGACAGGTTTTATCTTCACATATAGACACTTTGACCCTTTGTTGCATTTTATTGGCATGGTATTTGTCATTAGCAGTGAGTTTGGAATAACAGCCTCTGTACTGTATATCATTTTATCTAAAAAACATTTAAAACATTTTTAAACGTGACATCAAAATAATATAATTTGCATGCTTTTTATATTTTTTGAGTCTCTTCTGCAAGCAAAGGCTGCATTTATTTGATAGGAAACACAGTAAAAACTCAAATTGTGAAATATTACTACAATTTAAAATAACTTTTTTCTATGTAAACATTTGGTAAATTTATTTCTGTGCTCCATTCTTTCAGAAATCATTCTTATATGCTGATTTGTCGCTCAATACACATTTCTGATTATTATCAATGTTTAAAAATAAAAAATATAAAAATACATTTTTTTATATTTATTAAAAAAAAAAAATTCCAATATTTTTTTGTAAACTGTAATGCATTTTATTTTTCAGGATTCATTCATTTTTTTATGAAATACTTTTTTTTACTTATTTTTACTTAAAAACCAAATTTATTTGAATGGTTCATAAGTTTAGGATTGTCCTGGATCTCCGTCTCTGAGGACTGACGCTCTGTTTTGCTGTTCAGTGTCAGACTCACTTCATCTTATTAGAGAAGATCCAACATATGAGGCTCATCACCCTGACTCAGAACATATTGCTTTTTCTATATGGCTTATAAGACCGAAAGCCTGTCCAAATCTGACCTGCTAATGAACTCCTACAGGTGGTTAAGTCTAGAGGGTTCATAATGCTTCTCAGAGTCTACAAAACTTTCATTTCCTTAAGCAGAACTGATGCATTGTCTTTTGAATGATTTAAAGAATAAATAAGCCAAAAATGATCAGTCTGTCACCAGATTTTTGAGATTTGCACTAAGAAAGACGTAAACTCAAAATGACAAGATCAAAAATCACGAGTCGTAAACTCAGAGTTGAGAGAGGTAACGTTCGAAATGTGAGATTTAAAGTCCAAATTGTGAGGCATAAACTCTGAAACAAACTGAAACCAAGTCTGAATTGTGAGATGTAAACTTACAAGAGTAAAATAAAAATTACAAGGAGGAATCGAATCATTTTTAAACGAAGTTCTATCTGCGAGACACAAAGTATGAGCGGCAAGACGTAAAGTTCGAACTTCGAGACGTAAGAATTCAAACTATGAGACGTACTGTGCGAGACGTAAACTCAGAATTTCAAGACGTAAAGTTTGAATTCTGAGACTTAAACTGAGAATTGCAAAACATGAAGGCTGAACTGCAGGAAATAAACTGAATTGTGAGATTTAAAGCTTGAATAGCGAGAGGTAAAGTACAAATTACTAGCTTTAAACTCAGAATTGTGAGACCTACAGTAAAGACCCGCTTGCGAGACATAAAGCAGAATTGCGAGATGTAAACTCAAAACTGTGACAAAAAAGCTTTAATTCCTTTTTAATTTTTTATTCAAATTTTTTTTTCTGATAAAAAAATGTGCTTTAACACAAACCTGTATGATATTCTTACTCTTTAGACAGAACACTATCAGAAACTTCTAATGTTTCACAGCAGTAATAAAGGCACACTCAAAAAATAGCTTGTTGATCTAACTTAATAAAATTATTTCCATTCATTTGAACTGATTTACCTGAACTTAAAGTAAATTAATTGTACTGATGACTAAAATTCATGCTACTTTAGAATCTAGAATAGAATCAAACCAATTTAATTTGACCTTCTGTGAATGTTCCCTGAGAATAATTCAGTCTTGTTAATTCAACCATTGCTGTTGCTGTACAGACTGGTTTGTTTGTTACCATTTATTTTTTATCTTATGGGAACATAACAGACATCCTAACACTTGATTCCATGCTAAACATAATCTGTACATCTGCAGCACACATATAATGATCAGGTAAAAATGTTCTCATCACTGGCATTACCACATTATTCTCCTGATCTATCCATATGCAAAGCATGCTGGGAACTAGAAATCCACTGCTCAGTTTCAAAGTAAATAATTTGTGCAGGCCCAACACAGATGGTTTAAGTCAACCTAATATTTTACAAATGTGATTTCATTTAGCATAATAAAATTGAGTGAAAATGACAACTGAGTAAAGAACTATTTAAGTAGCTTATTTAAGTAAACTAGCTTGACAGACTGTTTAATTTTTAGCTGATTTAATGTCCTTCCCTCACTGGTTTTTCTGGTTGCTTGTTTAACCTTAAGAAAAACAGCCAGACGTCTCTTGTGTCATCCGTTGACCTTCATACTGTGGCCCAGCTGTGCGGAGGACCGTAGCGTGTCAGAAGGCGTTGATGTTGCTCATCTGTCTGGGATTATTGCGCTGACAGACTGATCAGACGCAGACACTCAGGTATGTCGGGATGCAGCAGCGGTCGGCGGGCGTCTGGTCACCCTCAATCACACACACGTGTCCTACGGGACTGACAGGTTTCATTAGCACAGGCCTGGGAACAGTTATTACCCTGATAAAACCAGATCACAGCGCAGGAAATTGAATTCTAGAGGACATCAGTTCTCACGGAGAGAAGCTCGGACGCCAGACAAGAGGCTGGATGAATGTCAAAGATATTTCTGCAATCTGCGATAGAGCAGGACACACTCCAGCACTGGCGAGCCGAGATAAGGACACCCGGAGAACATCCCGCTCCGGGAAAAAAAACAGAGTATCCAGAAAAACCGCTGACGCTGATAGTTTATTTTACCACTCTCCGAGCTAATTGAGCAGAAGATCGTCTGTTAAAAACACTATCTAAAGCCAACTTGCTAAGAAGCAATCACTGCTGATGCAGTCTATATTACAGCTGCATGAAATCTATAAACTTATTTTTTAATTATTTTGTATTTTGATTTTGTGTAATTTAATATGTTGATTAACTCTTTTTGTTTACATACTGATCTCCTGTGTGTAGTGCAGTCAAATGATTAATCACGATTAATCACATGAAAAATATGTTTTTTTATATAATATGTTTGTGTGTTCTGTATATATTTATTATGTATTTAATTACAAATGCATGCATGTGCATATTTAAGAAAATATGTTGTTTATGCATTAAATATGTATATACTTGTAAATATTTACAAAGATAAACTGTATTTTTATGTACTTTTAGATGAATAACAAATACACAGAACACATACTGTATATATTATGTAAACAAAAACTTTGCGTTTGACAGCGCTAATTGTGTTTTGTGTTTTTTTAACACTGTTAATTTGTACAAAGCTCATCGTTCTAAAAAAGCAAGGTGTGCTCTGATTGGCCAGCTATCCAGTGCACTGTGATTGGCCGAA
>JAUCMT010000053.1:8570969-8584787 GCA_032357475.1 Enteromius thamalakanensis
ACACACACAAAATTCACTGTTCACTCAAAGGTTCTTTAGGTTCTTAGTTCTTCAGTGGCATGAACATCACTAGATGTTAAAGGTTCTTCATGAAACCATAGATATCAATAAAGAACCTTTATGTTCAAGAGTACAGAGCAGGATTTGCCACCCCTGGTTGAGTCCAAAAGAGCAGGGGTGTCCAATCCTGATCCTGGAGGAACATCATCCAGCAGAGTTCAGCTCCAGTCCTGGTTAAACACACCTGAACCAGTTAATTAAGGTCTTCAAGATCACTAGAAACTTCCAATCATATATACTCTCTTAAAAATAAAAGGTGCTTCACAATGCCATAGAAGAAACTTTTTGTCGAAATGGTTCCATAAAGAACCTTTAACATCTAAAGAACCTTTCAGTTCTCCGGTTCAGGTTCTTCAGACTATAAAAAGTAAAGAAGAAGATGGTTCTTTAAAGAACTTTTGACTGAATGGTTCTTTGTTGAACCAAAAATGCTTTTTTTACGGCATCACTGTGAAGAACCTTTAATTTTTAATAGTGTAGGCCTATTGGAGCGGATAATTTTTTTATATTATTAAGATGAGACAGAAAAGTGGCCCTCCAGGAGCAAATTTTTTGAGAAAATTCGAATTTTTATGGATTCTCTTGGTTGCTCCTTTCTTAACCTAATCCCAAAATGATGGTAAAGGTAGTCCATACGACTTGTGTGATATATTCTAAGTTTCTTGAAATGATCTGATAGCTATGAGGTTGAATGATTAATTTATTACCTGACTAGTCCAGTTAATCAGCTATAAATTCAGAAACCCAATATAATGTTTGGTGCACATACTTAGATTATTCTGAGATTTGATTTCCTATTTCTCATGAGGTCATAGATGATGCTGGGAACCAAACGTCTTGTCAGTTAGCGGGTCTCAGAGCCGGGACAGTGTATTTCGTCCAGGTACGCTGCAACCCGATAGGCATCTACGGCTCGAAGAAAGCAGGTATTTGGAGCGACTGGAGCCACTCGACCGCTGCATCGACGCCAGGCATTGGTGAGTTTCATCAAAACTTAATAATGATGTGTCCCTTTACTTCACATTACGGCTTCTGCATCACAAGCTAATTAGATTTAAACCATATGCAAACACTGAAAAAAACATCAAGCTACTTGATAGAGATCTCTCACAAGTAGATTCAAAAGACTTCAGCAAAATGTCAGAGCGCTTTAGGGGACAATTGATGAATTATTTTCTTTTTTAGACTGATAAATTAAAAAAGTCTTTAGAGCATGTTCAGATTAAAGGGGCTGTCGACCTGAAACTTAGTGGAAACAGATTCGATTCGTAAGAAATGATGTTACATGTCTTGCATTAAAGAGAGGATGTTATTAAGCTCTGTTTTATGCCAAGCAATATGAGTTATGGCAAGTCTGAGCTCCCCCTCCTGCATTCTGTGTTTAATGCTTTGGAGCTCATTAGCAGAGAGCTGGTAAATAGCCTATTATTCATGAGTATGTGCACGTCGCTCAGGGCAATGCTGTACAATCGACAGCATTTAAGCAGCTGTCGTCAACTAGGGTTGAATTTGACAAATGTCTTACAAATGCATTTATCTGATTAGTTGCATTGAAAATGTGTAGACGCTAGTTGAATGAAATCAAATAATGGGCAGTGCATAGAGCTGGGTGATAAACTCAAAAGAATCACGATGTAAGCCTCTGCTTACACCGTATACACAATATTGCTAGTGGCTTAAAATGATATGTTGAGGATATTTGTCTTTAGGTTTCCTGTAAACAGTGTGTCATTAGACTAGTTTCACAATCCTTGTCTCACCAGTATGAAAGTGTTAGAATAGTTATTTAAATTTATTTTCATTAATCAGTTCAATATATTCTTTAAATATATATTAGATGGGGAAAAAAATGTTTTGGCAACAAACTGAAATAAATTGAATAAGTAAAAACGAAAATGTCTAAAGCTAAGGCTAAATAGAAATATTAAAAACAAAAATGAAAACAGGACTTAACCATAATTTCTAAATCTTAAATGAAAAAGTAAAAAGAAAACAATTATTAAAAACTATAATTATATATTATTTTTACTTACTTTACTTTACAACTTTATTAATCCCACAAGGGGCACTTGAAGAGGGGCACTTACATCACCACACATTTGATAAAACACAATACATGCACACTACAGAAAAAAAAAAACACAGTTCAGAACCTATCACACTTATCCCCAAAAGAAAAGGAAAAAAAAAACTTTGTAGAACTCAACAAAAATAAATAAATAGATAAACAAATAAACAATAAACTCTGCTAAGACTTTAAATTATACAAACGAATAGCCTCTGGAATAAAACTAAATTTATATCTATTGGATGAGCATTTATGCTCCTAAATCTTCTGCTAGAGGGCAGTATTTCAAAGCACACCTTTAGGGGATGAGAATCATCTCCCATGATATTTTGGGTTTTCCTTAGCATTTGTTGCTCATAAAATTCTGCTAAACTCCGCAAAGGTACCCCAATGACTGAACAATTCCTAACTAGAGCCTGCAGACAATATATAAAACATCCCTCCCAAACTCAACAATTCACTTGTTTTTAATACATTATGTTACAATAAAAACTGAGGAAGGTATATATATATATATATAATCAATGTTTACCTTCATTAGTTTAACTAAAACAGCACATTTATATATATATATATATATAAATAATATTACAATTGTTCAAAAAAAGAATAGACAGAATAAATACTGAGATTAGGGTTTCGCCAATAGTAATGATTTTTATTTACTTTTTTTGGCTGATAAATGCCCAATATTAAAATGATGTACAGTCTTTTCTAATTAAATTCAAAACAAAAAGGTAAAATAAAAATATTAATAAAAAATAAGCGAATTAATGTATATTATAGTGTATTATCTATTAATTTTGATAAGATATGTTCCTGATACATCATGCATCCTATATTAAATACTGTCAAAAGGCTGAAAAATAGAAAAATAATACCCTTATTTGGTATTCTTGTTCCTGTTCCCATTTAGTTTCACTTGCTCCACCTTTGTTTGTTTGATTATAATTATGGATCCTTGTCTTCTGTGTCTCTTCGCCAAACGTCCCTTGTGAAGTTGTGACAGTATATACTGTATAATATATTTCAAACTTCTTCCATTAAGGTTAACAGAGACTACATGCTGTGTAGACTAACCCTTTTACTGAACTCTTTCACACATCTGTTCTCAGTTCATCTGGCAGTTTCTTTTTACCTTAATGCATGTTTTGTTTGTTCTGATATGGATTATCAGCTGTTAGGCCTTTTATTAAGACTTTCCAAAATAATACCCATTCAATTAAATTTGCCACAGGTTCACTTCACCTCAAGTGTACTAACATCTACAAACAATATAAATGCTCCTCGGCTAAGATAATGGTATGAGTACTTGAATCATTAAGACCGATGTGGGAAAAAAAGTAATTTAAAGCAGAAAAAAAGGGGTATGAATACTTTCGTAAGGCACTGTATATCAGTATTTTAAGAACAAATTTGCCACCAAACAATTATGATTTGTTTAGTTTCTTACCAAAAACTGTAATATCACATTAATGCATCGTCATTTCTCAAACAGACAGGTCACATGTTGGCTCGTGCGATTTGAAGCCCAGCGAGCACAACTCAACGCTACGAAAGGAGCTTAAGCAGTTTTTCGGCTGGATGCGCAAACACTCTTACGGCTGTACGGACGTCAGCATCAAACTCTACGACCAATGGCGCATCTGGCTGCAGAAAGCCCAGAAAACGCACGACCAGGTCAGCAAGGACAAAACGCACCTCCTTACGTGACAAAACAACAAATCATTGCTGCTGGCACACATGATATAGGGCCTGTGCAAAAACAAAAAGAGAAGCATTACGCGGTTTTCTGTGACCCACAAAAAAGAGAACCCAAAGATCTGTTTATTCTTTTGATCAATAGGCTCACATTTGATTGCGTTTACTAATAGCGAAGCATCATATAATCTTCAGACGTTACCACAACAGAGAGGAAACGGCCACTCAAAGTAATCAGCCGGAATGCTAATAAATTCCTTTTAGGTTAGACTGCGCGGCAAAGCTTCAGCTGCGAACCAACCGAGCCCGTGAAGTCTTGTGTGGCGTTCTCTAACGCTAACCGACATCCGCTGCACGCTCTCTGAACCGATTCAGTGGTTACTGTTTCTTTGGCACTGACGACTGTTGGGAAACTTAGGTCGCGTCATTAGTCACACTGTCCTTTGAAGAACACGATGTAACTGCCACAAGAATGGCTGGTACCAATTACGCCTCTCTGTCCTCATATATCAAGTCATCACATTCACTTGTAAATGCCATTGTCTTCCTTTCAGGTACTACAAAGCGGTAAATCATAGTGAAACTCTAAAGAAGGCTTGGGAGAGTTTGCGGGGGCCTGCGACGACAAGGTTTTTATCACTCTCCAGTGCTTGGGACTTTCATTTGGATGAGCCAAGACTCTCTGAAGGCATCTACAAGGAGCCTGTCGCTTGGTGACATGATCTACTGTTTGCCTCCTGCTCTAGTCCCCATCAAACACGTCAAGGGAAGCGCGCTTTTGTCTCAGACAATGTTATTTATAAGGGCATTAAAACTTAAAGACTACAAAGTGCGAGAGAGAATAAAATGTAAAAAAAAAAAAGGAGGAGATAATGGGGGATTCTCTCGCTCTTATTGACCTTTCATCCAAAAAAAAAAGGACCTTTGCAACTAAACAAGTGGATTGAAAATCACAAACTACATTTAATTTGCCAAGTGAGAATTTGTAAGCACCAACAAAAAAATGTGCATTTAAATTTTAATCTCTAAAAGGGATAGAAGGTCCAGAATGAACAAAAGCACTGTAAAATCATCATAAAATTGATCTATCTGACACTCTACACTTCATTTATGATAAATTTGTCAATTTTATGAATGAATTGTTCTTTTGTGCCAGATCTTTTTTTAACGAATGAACTAATTCAGTTTGCAAAACCAGTGTTTCTTCTGAAGTTCAATTAATGCAGTGAATAATTGTTTCTTACACAAAACTATAATTTGCCTAGCATTTATTTCATTAAAAGAGACGATAGGAGACTTTCTCATTCTCATCATACCGTTATCCAAAAAAAGGACATTTAAATCTTGCGGACATTCACAGACACACAACCAGTGCTTTGTAAATGCCAAGAACTGACAGATTAGGCAAAGATTTTCAGAGCAAAATTGAAAATTTATTTCCTAAAAGTGAGAATTCAGAAGCAACAAAATAAGATTATTTAAAGGGATAGTTCACTAATAAACTGAATGAGGACCAGGGATGCCGAGCTCCAAAAAAAGAACAAAAGCACAATAAAACTATTTTAAATCTAGTATTATAGTCTCCTGAAGTCGTATAATAATTTTGTTTGACATTTGAGTTGTTGTTCACTGAAAACCAGGATATCCATCCTAAAGCTAGTTCATGAGAATCAGCTGTTCCAGTCAATGAGCCTATCTGAATCATTCATTCCCAAATCTTAAGCTCATAAATAATCCAATTCACCTTACACAAAACTATCTTATGACTTTAGGCACATAGAGCACTTTATGGTGCTTTTTGAAGCTTTCGCATAGTAAAGAATCTCAGCTTTAGAATTAAATGAGGGTGAGTGAATAATGACAAACATTTAATTTTAGTGAACTGTTCCTTTAATTGTTAAACGTACATGTTTAAATTGGTATTTGAAATGCGGTTTGCAATTTGTTTGTCCTCTGTGTTCAAAAAACAACATTATGTAAATACCAATTTCATTATGTATAAATAGTTTTGTCTGTATAAATGTCTTCAATATATTTAAGGAATGTTTGTGTATTTTGTAACACATTAGCCTTTGGTGAAATATTATTATTATGCACAAAGCTATTTACATTCAAATGATCATTGTGTTGGTTTACCAAACAAAACGTCATAAGCTATTCTAAACGTATCCAAAAATAATGAAATAAAAATATGCATTGCAAAGCCTGCCTCAGCAGCAGCAATGCACTCTCTCTATACAACGCCTCAGACAGCGATCGATACCTCAGATGACTCTTCATTAAAAGAAAGTTCATAGAGGATCTGAATCCATCTCCGTCTCCTGAGACTGACTGAATCTCACTCCGGCTCCTCAGAGTCATACTTGAAGTCTTGCTGGATCTCACTTAAAGCAGCTGTATTCTTTATGATACTGAAAGAGAAGGAGAGAAACCGTTTTTTCATTCAGAGGTTTAGAAGAACAATAGTACTGTACATCAATACCAGGATGAAACATCACAACAGTGATACATATAGAGCGTAGCCTAATTAATAAATCATTTCTGAACATTTAAAATATAATGTTTTATAACATACAAATATATATATATATATATATTAGGGCTGTCAAATGATTACAATTTTTAATCAAATTAATCCAAATTTTCAATGGATTAATCATGATTAATCACTATTTGCAACTACACCTGAATCCTAACCATTTTTGTTTTTTTTCTGAAATGCATACCAAAAGATAAATAACAGGACATAGATACATAATTTTTGTTTATTAACACAGCCAAATAACAGTGGTTTAAATCAAGCTGAAACATACTACACACCATAATATTTGCAATGAGAACAATCTTTTATCTTTAGCCTGACCTAAGTATTCACAAAGCCGCTGTCAGCAAGACTCACTCCAGTTTCAAACTGTACGCTTAAGCAGCGCGTTTTTTTCAGCGCCCATGTTAACGGATGAGAGCTTTCACACAGCACAGGGCGGCACGACAACACTTAGCAGATAGTTTCGTCGTCGAGTTTATTTTTGCTGCACCGCTTACGCTGAATAAAGTGCGTTGTTCTTGATCTAAACTGGCCATAAAATTTTACCATAAAATCATGTAATTGAATGTGTTTCGTGTTTCACACTCACCGTATGAAAAATAAAATACACAAAAACAAATCGCTAAAATAAAAAGTTTTTGCCTAAACTTAAAAGGTCTGTTAAATAAAAACTAGAGACCTCCGCAAAATGACGCTCCTCTGTTTTTATTATAGTCAGCGCAAGACTTCAGTTCCCGCGTGTCACTGATGCAATGTGCAGTTACTCCGAGGTAATTGTTGTCCCACTTTCCTGTCAAATAATTTGTCACACCGCGCATGCTTGAAATGCGTTAAATAAATTGACATAATTAACGAAATCATTAACGTCGCTCATGCGTTATTTTTGACAGCCCTAATATATATATATATATAAAGAAAGTTTTTTGACCCCTCAGATTCCAGATTTTCAAAAAGTTATATTTGAATTATTGTCTGATCCTAACAAACTAATTAAAATAAATGACGAAGTAATACTAAGGCTTAGTTAACACTGCAGGCTGAAATGGCACAAATAAGATTTTTTGCCCAAATGTGACCCATATCTGTTTATTTATTTCTGACAGTTTTTCCTGGACCTGATTTTTCATATGTGGTCCTAAATCTGATACATGTCCGACTTTTCGCAATGTGACTTCAGTCTGAACGGCTGACGTCACGTCGTCTTCTGTGCATACGGGTCAGTTCAGGGCTGTATAGGATTCACACATGAGACTGATGGCAGTCGCATTTAAATGACAATGTGAACAACACAGCAAAAAGAAAATCTAATGTGAACTGAGCGGTAAGACCTGCAGTGTAAATTACATTCAAAATATGCCAAAAATAAGTAAATACAAATAATACTGAATATATATATATATATATATATATATATATATATATGCTACATAGTTGCACTTACTCTTTTTTGAGCTCACAGACTTTCTCTTGGAAATCCTCATCTTCTGGCTGATCCTGGGCATGCTGCTTGGCCAACTGTAACTTAGCTGTCTGTGAGGTCACCAATATAGATAAACATTACAGTAATCAGTCACATTACATACATTAAATTCAATATTGTTTCAGTCTTACACGTAAGATTTTCACAAAATCTTTGTGAAAGCTATTTTAAGTCACGCAGGACTGAAATGTCAACTTTCGAACTAAATATGCTTGAGAGTGCACACCCTAACATTCCTATAAAATATGTCAATGACCCAGCAGCGCACCACCCATAAATGCAATGCCACCTGATGAATCAACTCGAAGTATTTGCAGCTGCAATGTTTAAATCACTCATTATTGTATCAAACTTGGAATAAAAAGCTAATTAGATCTAATATAGATCAAACTGTGCATATTGTGTTGTATGAGCAGTTTTGGAAACAATGCAGTGCCCACCAGCTCTAGTTTCTCCTTCTCTTTAATCTGCAGTTTGTCAATGTGTTCGGAGAGGTCGGGCCGGTCGAAGTCTTGGTGGAGCTGCTCTTTAATCTGCAGAACCTCTTTGGAAATGCTGCAGAATGCTTTTGTTATCTCATGTACCAGCTGTTTGTAGTGCTCGAAGTCATAGTGGGGCCCCGTCCTTAAGTACGCCTCATGACCCCTGAGGAAAAAAACTACTGTATTACCTCAAATTACCTGATAGATAGATAGATAGATAGATAGATAGATAGATAGATAGATAGATAGATAGATAGATAGATAGATAGATAGATAGATACTGACTCTTCAAATAGTTTATATGCCTCCACACGCTCAGCTTGAAGTACATAAAATCTTCTCACCAAATTTTTTAAATCTGTAGGTGCCTTTAAAAGAAAGGAAAAGTTACAAAAATCAAGAAGACTTGCTGTAGAGTCAAGATTCTCTAGTTATAACTGGTACAACATACCATGGCTGAAAGGTACTCCCCAACCCAAGAGATAAATAAGAAATAAGTACTATCAGAGGATAAGTATACAAATAAGAGCAAAAATTGTAAGTTTTTTTGTTATTGTAAGTGTAAAAAAGAACAAATCTATATTAAAAAAACAGCCATATGTATATGCACATACATATATATATATATATATATACACACATATATAACCGAGGTATTGCACTGTAAGGGTATATATAAAAACTAAATTGTATACATATTTACGCATAAATATAGATGCATTTGTAAAATGCAACTATGGTAATAAATGCTGTGTGCAATGAGGTGCAGATAATATGCATATTTATAAACAATATTATTTAAACAATATTTTTGTTAGGGATATAATTACAAATGCAATTTTAAATGCATTTATGTATATTTTTATTACTTTATTACTATTAAATTATGTGTAATAAATGTAAATATGTAACTTTATTTCCACACTTTGTGTTAAGGTCCAATTCTCGCAAGTAACGAACCATTAACTGCGACTTTCGCCTTCATAAACTTCTAAATAGCTGAATATTAATAGTTAGTTAAGGTACTTGGTAAGTTTTGGGTTTGGGCAGGATTAGGTACAGTATGTAGAATATATCTGCTAATAAACAGACAATAATGTTAATAATAGGCATGCTAATAAGCAACTAACGTCCGTTAATAGTGAGATTTGGTTCTACTGAAGTGTCCCCTACCAACTCTATTAGGATTCTGCTTCTGTGCGTTATATAGACTAGCTTCAGCAAATTCGATACGCGGTATATATTTCTATTGAGTTAATAGTCCTTAAGATGATTGTTTAGTACAAGCTGACTAACTAACTTACCATGTTGCTGTAACTGTGCTCGCGGTGTTTTCGTAGCTTGGCAGATAAATCTTCTGGCCAGAAACATGTGTACGTTTCGTTTAGTCACGCCGTCGCACTCACTTCCTGTTTGGGTTCGCGTCATACAACGTCATGTGACGACACCTCACAAGACACCGCCCTGGGGGGTGTTTTACTCGTAAAACAGTTGTTAAATGTAAATGGCTATTTAATTATTATTATTATAAAGAATTTCTTTGCCGTTTTAACATCCCCATTTGTTTCCCATAACAATGTGCTATAGTTTTTGATCTCTGGAGATATTATACTGTTTCAAATAATTTTTAACCTTCTTTAGCTCCTAATATTATGATGTTGGGAAAACTGTCTCTTCTTCAAATATATCAATACTTTTGTTGTTTCTTGTGATTTTGTATCAAATCTAAATGTTGTGGTTTATGCGAATGCTTTGTCTCTGATCCCTACTGAAACAGCTTAGGCTGCCTGGCTGGTTTTAGCTGGTTTAAGCTGGAAATAGCTGGTTCTAGCTGGTCTCCGAGCTTGGCCAGGCTAGTTTTAGCTGGTCGCTGGTCCCAGTTTAAACTAGCTAAGACTAGACTGGTCTTTTTTTCTGCAGGGATTGCCTCGAGGAACATAGGGCTGATTCCAAATAAATAGTTAATTAGGTGAATGTGTCCTTTTGAGTTATCCATCGCATATACATGCATACATACATACATACATATACATACATAGTACTTTCTTAACAAAATATAAAAAAAAAAAATTTCTTTTTGCAAACAGCACCCATAGACTATAGTGCATTTTATTTGGCACAGCTATAACCCTTATTCTTATTTGATCCTAAAATATTCATAAAGATTTTCTTTACTTAATGGTTTGTTTGGATTTGTTAATTTTAAAAAAAGTGTTTTTACAGTAAAAAATACAAATTGTACTTATTTAATCTCCATCTTGTTAATAAAATGTTATGCATAAATGTAGATGCTCATGTCAGAAGCCACTGTATTGCTTGCTTCGGACTATTTATAACTCATGTAATAAGACAGCTTTAAAATAGTTAATTTTTTAAATTCTATTCCTTTCATTAACGCATAATATTTTTATGTTTAATTTTATTGGTTGATATAATGTTCATAAAAAAATATAAAAAAACTATTACAATTTTACATATTATGGCTAAGTAAATAAAGGCATAACTTCTTAAAATCATTTAAAATATAAATGTTTATACACCTGATAATGTTCCATTTATATTTTTATTCGCAATATGTATATTTCTCAGTATGTTATCAATAATTTCTCTCAAAATGTATTTTTTTAATCCAGTCAGTATCTTAGAAACATTACAGAAACTATCATTTATAAAATATTTATTAATACTAATATTAAATGTCTCGTGCTAAAGGACCACTAGGAGGCGCCACTGTCCTATATTATTCTTAAACCTTTATTACCCTCAAGCTTCCATATCGAAATGAATTCACATTAGGTTGAAGTATTACATTTTAAAGCCTTACTTTTATGTCGATATGCATATCAGAAACGCCTCAGTTAAGTAATATTTAGGTTGCATTTTTAAAATGAATTATTTACCACATGCGTCAAATGAACGTTGCAGGGACTGTGCAGTCTTGTCTCTACTAGCTCAGAGGGGCTCGGTGGACTTGTTCTGACACACCACTGAATGAGACAAAAGACTGGAGAGTTCAAAGGGGCAAAAGCAGACTGCCCCGGTTACATTACAGCCTGTGGAGCGCAGCTCTCTGGATCTGATGTGCATTAAATACCATGCTACACAAGGGGTGGGGTGGATGGAGATAAGTTTTAATGCTGAAACATGAGCAATCGGAACTAAGGCGGATAAATACGGGACGCCAAGAGGGATTGTCTTTACGTGTGGAGAGGAGTTCAAAAAATCAGTTGCAAGGACGCAACATTGGCAATTGGGATAAAAAAACGCTGCACGCGCTGCACTGGAGACTCGTGCGTTCCCCTCGTGGATACTTGAGTTTGCTCTCGAAGTTGTAAGAATATACGGAACACACGCCGGGGAAAGTCAACACAAAGCAAACGAGGGGCAAAATGAGAGTTTTACACGTGCACCACAAATCCTGGACTCTGTGGACTGTGCTCATGTGTGTAATAAGCGGAGTTCATTCACAAGACAGACAGTAAGTATGTTTGCAGCGCTCTTTTGTGAATGATACCGAACCGCTTTTTCATTCTAGACAGCATGCACGTCTAGAAAAGACTTCAGGCAGGTGATAACGACGTCCTCAGACGTTTGTCGCTCGCCTGTGGAAATGTTTTCATTGTGCAACAACAAATAAACTCAGAAGTACAGCAGCTGTGGATGTGCGTGGGTGTTACTAACATGTAGTAAAAATGGTTATGGTAGCTTTAATTGCTACTAAATTACTTTTGTAACACTAATATGGGATCCTGTTCAAAGACGTTTTCCTTTATCTCCCAGAATACTACAGTTTTGTTGTAACAGTAACTGTAATGTCTGTTATGTTGATAGAAATGATGGTTACCATGGTACATTTTTGTAAAGGGTGGTACAGCTGACATTATGTTATGAACAAACTCCCAAGAGATGCTCTTTCAAAACTGGTCATTATTATGTTTCATAAATAACAAGTTTATGTCATTGATTTCGGTATGATAGAAAAGCTCCAATGAGACAAATATATGTGATGAACCCTATTAATTCAACTCTTGTTTTCAAGAATGCAATCTAGTTTGCTTTCCCAATGGTATATTAGAAGACTGTGGTCTTTATACACATAAAGGTTCTTCAGTGATTCTCTTTCGAGGGTTCCTCGTGGTTCTTTGCGAAAGTTATTAATGTTACATTGATGGCAGTGTTGTTTATTGATACTGGAATCTCCAATATCCTACATAAGTTGAAAAGAACCTTGTACAAACCCCTTAAAGATTGCTTGACAGGAATCCCGTTGGGCGGATTGACCCATGAACAGCAGAAGCCCATGAATTTCATCCTTCATACCAGGGCTGGGCAGAGCTCAGTGCCAGTGTCCGTACCTGTTACACATGGTTGTGCCAAGTATTTCGAGCACAGGAGAAAGGTCAATAACTAGCTTGCCCTCTCCGACAAAGAGCTACATTCTCTTGAGTCAGCCAGTAGCAGTTCTTTCCTTCGACGAGATAGTGCTATCGTGTAAACATTGAATAGTTTTATGCCTGTACTGTGAGATCAGGAGGTGAGGATCAAATGCAGTCAATTCCACGTAGATGCCTTGGAAGGGATTTTCTCATGCCTTGAGACTAAAATTGCTTCTGGCCTCGCTGAACCGTAATGCCAACCACCTGATATCTCACACTCAGGCATGCTATTAAACTCAAGGACACTGAGCCGCCTGGGTTTATTTGGGCATGTAATGGGTCAGAGAGTCACCTTCCAAACTCCAAACTTTTCTCATCGTTTAAGGTCACAGTAACCAAATTTGTAACTGGATTTGTGTAAGTAGTTTAGACAACTTAGATTCCAGAGAGGGGAAAAACACCGACAGAATTAGGTTAGTGCTGGTTAATTGTACAACAACATTGCCTTGACCTTTGTCTTCTTGACATGAGAAAGCCCTATTAGTTTTAATTGCATTGACCCCCAAAATTGGGTTTTATGCAGCGCTGTCTCTTTCTTTTAAAGTGCCCCTATTATGCCATTTTAAAAGTTGCTGATATTGCTTTATGAGTCTTTCAAAACAGGTGTACATGTATGCAAGGTCAAAAGAAACTAGTTTTCTCCAAAAATAGATTTAATTTATCCAATTTCTAAATGATTCGTAAACGACTCGTGTGAAGCAGTTTGAAGAATCAGTCTGTTTAAACCCCGCCTCTCTGTGAGCCCTCACTGCTGTGATTGGTCAGATGGCGCAGGGCTTTATGATTGGTCTACCACTACAGCGTGTGTCGGAAATCTAAACGCCCATTACCATAACTGAATGACAGCGCAGGATACAGCGTCTTCTTGACATGATGTAATCCACGTGGAAATTGTACTGTTTGTGGGCGGGGCAAGTTGTTCGTGATGTAGAACGTGGGCGGACATTATGCAAATATATTACTTACTGACGTGGATCTGTAACAGAAAAAGATTCGAACTGCTGAAGACTCGTTTAGGCGAATGTGAGCCGACTCTTTTATTTGAT
>JAUCMT010000053.1:8584887-8623090 GCA_032357475.1 Enteromius thamalakanensis
TTATTGTGCACTGTTGGCGTCACAACTTTGCAGATAGTTTATGTTCACATACAGCTACATGACACACTGCATGAAAGATCATATTTCAAAAGGCGTAAAGGGGCACTTCAAGAGTAAACGAAACAAACAAATCACCAACAAATAGTATAGCGATCTTATCAAATTGTGTCAGGTTGAATTAAAATCAATTACTCCAGAGCTGTAGGTGTCCCACTCCACCTTTTATTTCATCACTCAAAATATTTTTGTGTTCAAAAAGCAACTTATAAATTTGTGACGGAAAAATGCATTAATAAATGTCAGTGGTGTTTGGGTGTCACCCAGTGGCTGTTTTTGATATAACGGCTAAATAAATTCAGACGTTTTTGACCCCATTAACTTCAAATTGGGAACATTACTTTTGTTAGACATTTTAATAGTACAGTATGTCTTCCTTTTCTTCAAACAGTATTTAAACTACTATACGTACTATTCTTTTTTTTTCTCTCCTAAGCATTTATGAATTACAACAGTTTAGATTATTGCATTATCATGTCTATGTTCAAGATTGGTGGGAGAAGGTATTAAAAGCATGGCATAAAAAATGCGGAGGTGAGTCCATATTCTAGCCGTTGATCATAAGTTATTTGTACATTCATTATTATGGTGCATTATGGGAGTGCACTTGATAATGTCCACTGCATATTTCCTCAAATAGTGCACTATAAAAGAGTATATGGGCACTTTCAAACACAATCCTAGTCATGGTCCTGCAAAGTGCCTTTGGAGCCCGTTTCATAGTGGTCAAAGAGCAATTTGTTATATTAGAAGATGTTTTGCTATGCTAAATTGAGTATCATGGGCTTAAGTGATATATTAAATTTACAAAATGTATTTAAATTTGTATCATGTGGTTCCCCACTCCCAACATGGGCATCAAAGAATCTCAAAACACTTCCCAGTTTGTGTTTAAACTTGTGATATTTGTTTTATGTTCTCTCGAGAGGACTGCATGTTTGTTTGATTTGTGTGTCTATGATGTGAGATTGCTCTAGACAAAACAAAGTGTTAGTGTAATTGCTACCTGGAGACTTGTGATGTAAACACACACAGCTGTTGCTCTCCGTCCTTTGATTCACAGAGGTTACCTGATTGCCGCACCATCTGTGTTTCGTGCCGGTGTGGAAGAGGCCGTGAGTGTGACCATCTTTAATGCGGTAGAGGACACGCGAGTACAACTGCAGCTCAGCGTCAAGGGCGAGATTGTGGCTCATAGCCATGGCACTGTACGAGGTGAGAATTACGTTGGGTATTCGCGTAAATTCAGTATCTAAAAGAAACGCACCACAACAGCTGGGGCGCCACGAGCTCCACTTACACTTATAATCTGTAATTATTGTCTTAAATATCTTATTTAGCTTCTGTTTAAAATTTTAATAACTTTAACGTTTTACGTTTTTGCCATGTTATATCACTATAAATGCATGCTTGGATGCAGAACTCTTGGTACTTGTGCAGGTTTCACCTAACCTGTCTTTTTTTTAACTTCAGATAAAGGCACTATCAAAATAAAGGTGAGCCAATAATAAGCCAGTTTCAGCCTATAGTTTTTAAAGAGATATTTCACCCATAAAATGAAGATTCTGTCATTATTACTCACCTTCATGAAAGACCTTCATTCATTCTTGGAGCACAACAGGGCTCTAGAGTGTTACCAACCTAATTTCTCAATGGTGTGACTAAAAAACTGGTGCGTCCATCCTTTTTAGAGGAAAAAAAAATTCTGCAAGCCTTAAAGTCTCTCTGTTCAACAACAGATACACATTAAGACTGGGACACACCAAGCTGATGGAATTTGTCTCAACACATCCAGTATAGTCTATTGTATTTTGTGGGTGTGATGACAATTGCAATGAAAGTAAAGTTAGATTAAATCCGAGAGCTTTCTGACCCTCTATAGGCAACTGACACATTCAAGGTCCAGAAAGGTAATAGGACATCTGTAAAATGCAATATCAACAGTAATTTTATGAAGCTACAAGAATGCTGTTGTGCGCAAAGAAAATGCAAAACATGCATGTGTGTCGAAAAACTATTCTCCTTTGGACTATTTTAACAATGTCCCTACTACCTCTCTGGACCTTAAGCGTGTCTGTTACATTGCTGTCTATGCAGGGTCAGAAAGCTTTTTTTCAGTTTCCAAAGATGAACGAAGGTCTTGCAGATTTGGAGTGACACAAGGGTGAGTAATTAAAGGCAGAATTTCATTTTTGGTTGAACTAACCCTTTCAAGTAGCATTTGCACTGAGCTCTAGAGACCTTTATGCCTATTAACCACAATGTTGCCAGGTGCCATCGGATCTCAGAGGCCAGGCACATCTGAAGGTTTGGGGCAACCGCCAGCTCAATGAGGGTGGCTACGTCTTTCACAACCACACCACTGTAACGGTGGACAGCAAAGGCACAACTGTTTTCATCCAGACTGACAAGCCAGTCTATAAGCCCCGGCAGAAAGGTCTCTCTCTTCTCACCAAATGGGAATAGGATAGGTTGCTGATTATGCTAACTGTGTTTGTATTGCTAAATGCTTTTGAGATTGGCTGTGTTTAGATTACTAACATTCCACATACATAGTGTATAATATTCTAATGTTTTCAAAAATGCCAAAAATAATGCAGCACTAAACATTCCAAAACAGCAATTGTTACATTGCTGTCACATGACCTCCATACAATTCCAGTTGTTATCTTTTAAATTAACAGTTATTTAGCATTGATTACGTGTCATGCCAAAACTCTTACCACAGATATTACTTCCGATTCACTCCTCACACTCGAAATTAAAGGCTGGGTTAAGTGCATCGCATTGTGGGCACACAGCATTTCGTCATATGGTCTGTTACATATTGCAAAATATGGCAGATATCATTTGAGTAACTTATTTTGCACAGTGTACCCCCTGCACGATATTCTAAACATAGCCAAATAGTGTCATGAATAGCTTTGCGAAAGAAGCAAGTTGAATATTCGTTTATTAGGTTTTTTTTTCTCTCTTTTCTAGTTCTTATAAATGTATATGCTGTCACACCAGACCTGAGGCCTACCAGTGAAAAGGTGAAGTCCTGAAATTAAAATGCTAAAATGTTAAATTATGCTATTTAGTAGAGAAGCATGATCCTAGTTAGCATTAGCAGCTAAAATCTTATCTTGCAAACATTTTTCGAAAAGCGCAATAGGTAGCTGTATTACTATCATGCACAAACAAAAATTACAGAAATGCATTCACTAGAGACACTTAGAAACAAGCTTATGTGTAAATAATATACCTAATTGTAAACTGCACTCTGGCGAAATTTAGCATAGCTTCTCTTAGATGCAGGATTGATTCAAATCTTGAAGGCGTTAAAGTAGCTGTAGTTGTACAGTTTGTCTTTCTTATCCCTCTAATCACTTCTTTGTTTTCTTTTACAGATTGAAGCTTACATAGTGGTGAGTGGAGGCCGTGGGGTGGACACTGCCCTGGTTGGGAAGCATGGTTTGAGTGTTTCTTTCCCAGCAGGGTCTATGTTGCACAGCTATAGAGCTTGACAACTGGTTGGCGGTGTTGGGTTCGACCCTAGAGCAGAGGCTAGCGGGCGACTAGAGGGATAAAAGGGACTGGGGTGTTGCCCCCCCACTGATCTGTGCTTAGCTTCCATCTCTTTCCCACATGCTGCTTGGTCTTTGAAGCGTCTCTGGGGCAAACACTGTTGCTCAGTTCCAGAAAATATTTCAGAAAGCTGTGCAAATGGCCAAAGGGGGACCAGAAAAAAATGTTTGCTATGTATGCGATGTTTCATGTTTATGTTAGTTTGGCACCGTCGGCCTCTGGCTCTCGCCGGAGGAAGTGTCAGTTGGGGTGTGTGTATTTTTGCCCTGATTGACGGGCTCCTGGAGTGTTGGCCCTTTGAATCAGGGCAAGGTCAGTTTGTTTAAAAGCATCGTTGGATTTGAGACATGTTTGCTTTAGCTTGATTCTTTGCCGCCTTTTTATGAGTGTAAAGTGCCCTCTGGATTTAAAGCAAGCAAATAAGCAAGAATGTGACAATTTCTACCACATGCTGTTTAAGATTACCACTTTGTTTACCTAGGACCCCAGAGGATCCCGCATAGTCCATTGGAAAGATCTGAAGTCTGTATGCTGTGGTAAGAATTGTTACTGTGGTGTTCCTTTTGTATACTTTAATAATGTTGCAATCATTTCACAATCAGGCTGTGCAGCTTTAGTTTATATGACAGTCACCATGATGTGTAATAAGCTTTGATAACCATAATATTTTCCCTGTTAGGAATTGTCAATATGAGCTTTCCACTGTCAGACCAACCAGTGTTTGGCGAATGGTTAGCCTTCGTGGAGATGCAAGGCCACACATACAACAAGTCATTTGAAGTGCAGAAGTATGGTAAAGACCAATAAATGGAAAATCAATAGCATTATTATCAAGTAAAAGGTTATTGTTGACCAAAATGTTTGGACTATAAGAGTAAAAATAGGATTGATTTTGGTCCGTTTTTCTTTGAACAGTCATGCCCAGGTTCGAGCTCATCATTGAGCCTCCTCCCTACATTCGAGACCTCAGTTCATGTGAACAGGTCACGGTCAAGGCAAGGTAATAGGACAAAAGCCTGCCTCATACCTTAAGCTATTTTACAATGGCCCACAATTTCTTACTCACCCTGCCTTATTCCAGGTACACCTTTGGAAAACCAGTGTCGGGCAAATTAACAGTTAATATGACGGTCAATGGCGTAGGCTACTACAGACACGAAGTTGGCCATTCGGTGGTGAAATCAATGGAGGTTAGTGCATGATAAAGTGTTTCTCTGCTGAAAAGTCTAGCATATGTTCTGCTTTGCATGCTGGATTATCCCATGAGGTTCCTAAAGCAGTGAAACTTCTTTAGTTGACCGTCTTCACCGGTAGAGATTTGCATGCATAGCTGTACCGGTCTAATAAAGGCTCTATCCCAAATGCCAGCCTCACCCTTTACGGTCAACCTCTAATTTCACACTTGTAACGACATGTAGACTGGTAGTAGTCGTCCACTGTAACTGTAATGTCTAGACCAGTGCTAGCTCAGCAAAGGGAGACGTTGTTGGCATGTGGTTTTCACAAAGGTGTAGTCCATAGCCACTCCTTGTGGACCAAACTGCAAGTCCACATTAAAAATTGCCAATTTAGACAGGAGCAAGATTAACTAGTGTTAACCAACTAGTCCAAGCTAGTCTTTTTATCACTCTATGCTTTTGTAACATCAAAAGTATGTAGCAATTCTCTGCAACAAGTTTCTATTATTTTGAATAGATTAAAGGGTCAGCCACTTTCAGCCTTTGTGTGAAGGACATGATGCCCTTAGAGGTTACGGACCATTTCCGAGGTGCAGTGAACATGTGGGTGACGGTGAGCAGCGTAGACGGTGGACAGCAGACCATGTTTGATGATTCGACGCCTGTCCACAAGCAGCTCATCGACATCAAGTATTCCAAAGATACTCGCAAGCAGTTCAAACCTGGTCTGCCCTACAAAGGGATGGTGAGAGGAGGATCAGTCTTCTGGTAGAAAACAGATGATGCTTCCGTTTATCTTTCTTCTAATCAATGCTAATTTGGAATGATGGTTGTTCACCACTGACCCCAGATTGAGGTGACCTACCCGGACGGGAGCCCAGCGGAAGGAGTACAAGTGAGGGTTAAGGCTGAACTTAACCCGAAGGACAACATCTACACTATTGAGCTGGTCTCACGCAATGGCAAGGCCACTTTTGAGATTCCCTCCATCCCCACAGCTGCCCAGTACGTCTGGTTGGAGGTCAGTGGGAGGGATTTGGAGATTTGACGGATGCTTCTTTTAGGGGTGGTGTTGTGTTCTGCTCCAACACACTTGCACTTACAAATTTCCATGTTTGTTCAGGGTTGTTTCCTAACTCTGCAGTCCTTCAGCAGCAGGATTAGTTACTCCGACCTAGTTCTTAAAGGGTTAGTCGTGAATTACTTACCCTCATGTCATCTTAAACTCGTGAGTCCTTCGTTCATCTTCAGAACAAAATTAAGGTATTTCTGATTAAATCAAAGAGCAAAGTTGCTCCATAGACAGCAACACAACTGAAATTATCCCAGGTCCAGAAACATAGGAAATACATCAGTAAAACCGTCCATGTGACATCAATGGATCAACTTCAGTTTTGCGACGCTACGCGAATACTTTACTCATGCACAGAAAGCAACAATAAAATCATTTAACTTTACTATTCTTCTCCCCTGACTTACATCTTCCGCCATTTTAGAGAGTATCACAACATGTGCGTACGCTTTCTTCTAGGAGTAAACAACTGCAGATTACGTACATGAGTGTGCTTTCCCCCTGACATAAACAAGGCTGATTATGATGAATACGTAAAAGCTTGAGTATGCGGTGCATTGTGATATTCTCTAAAATGGCGGAAGATGTAAGTCGGGAGTATATGATGTTATTTTTGTTTTATTGCGCCAAAAAAGTGTTCTTGTAGCGTTGCAAACCTGAAGTTGATCCACTGGACTCTTTTACTGATGTATTGATTACATTTCTGAATCTGGGATCTCTAATATCATCAAAAATATCTTAATCTGTGTTCTGAAGATGGTCTTATGGGTTTGGAACGACTTGAGGGTGAGTAATCAATGACAGAATTTTATTTTTTAGGTGAACTGACCCTTAAAGAGGCTAGGTAAGTAGGTTCATATCCTGAAAAGGTGTACTGTAGTTTCAAACGCTGGTGTTGCATGACGTAGCACCATTGTTAATAAAGGCACTTCACTCCTCGGTTACTCAACTGCCATTGGGATGGTTCCTTTAATGTAGGGGTGTCCAAACCTGTTCCTGGAGGGTCACTATCCTGCAGAGTTCTAGAATCTAGATTTGAAAAACCTGGGTTTTATTGACCATGAAGTTTGGTTCGATTGAAAAGGATGTCCATTGGGTAAATACTATCTACATGTGCATCTGTGTCAACCTAGAGTTTGGTGCAATATGCCTTGTGAAAGACACAAATATAGTCTGAAAGAGAACTACAACTAATTGTTTTTGTATAGCTTTTGACCAATATTTTGGTAATGGTAGCACCAGATACAGTCCAAGTCACGCTTCCGTTTATTTTGAACGTTTAGATTGAGTTTTATTTTTTTATTTTATTTATTTGCTTGCAGTCAAAAGTGACTGCCATTGATGGCAGGCCAGCAGGAGACCAGTATCTCCCCAACTATCTGTCCATCAGTAGCTGGTATTCTCCTAGCAAGTGCCACATCCAGCTCCTAAGTCCCAGTGCTCCTCTAGAGGTAAGAGACCCTGCCAATATAATTAGTGATGCTCGATAAGACAAACAACCTTTAATCATGGAAGTGCCTGTTTGTGCCTAGATTGGACAAGAAGCAGAGGTCTCATTGAAGTCCACCTGTCCCTGCAACTTCACTTTACACTATGAGATCGCCTCTCGAGGGAATATCGTGCAGTCAGGTCAGAGACATGCCATGGCCCCCCGTGAAAAGAGAGCTACAGTCACCTTTGACACAAACATTCACACCACCACCAAACCACCACGAGACTCAGGTCAGTATTATTGCAATAAAAGCTAAATTTCTGGGCACTTTTTTTCATAATATACGTTGTTTGTAAAACACTGTTTTTAGACTTTTAAAACAACACTATGTAACTTTTGGCACTCTAGCGGTTAAAATGCATGCATCCCGTGTGTGTACCATAGTGATTTGGGATTAGGTTAGTTTGGTGATTAGTTCATGATCAGGGATGCCAGGTTTTTCAGCAAAAGCTACCCAATTGCTACTCAAACTAGCCTAAAACTAGCCCAAAACTAGCCCAGTCACTTTTCAGGGGGGATTCCTGGTAGAAATCACATTCTGGTGTGGGTAAAATACATGTTTCTGATGGGGTTCCACTAAATGTAACGTTATTTGGGCTGCTTTAACCCACAAACATAAAAATATATCCTGCACAAAAAGCGTCAAAGTATCCCAATCCTGCAGGAAAATCACAGATTTGGCAACACTTTGTCATGTACTCAATTATTATATACATTTGGCTAATTTTGAACACAGAAAAAGTTACGTAGTGTTGCTTCAAAACTTTCTTTTTTTACAGATAAAATATTATTTATCCTAAATACAATTAAATTATATTTTCACTCTTCTTTACTAAACAATAAAATATTTACCTTGCTTTTCTTTGTTTTCTCTTTATTCTAATGGTCTTTGCACTGTTGTCTTCTGGGTAATGCATAAAATTGTGGTGGATTTTTTTACTTCATGCTTTATTTTAACTTATTTTTTTCAATTCATCAGTTCTTTGTACTGTACATTGTTCTAAAAATAATATTTCATGACACAATGTTTTAAATAATGAATTACCTAACCTATTCTTCCTCTTTTTATTTTTTCTCCCTATTTTTGTCTGTCCATCTTTATCCTTTGTCTGCCCAGACTTTGGTGTGTCCTCTTCTCAGGCTGAAACGGACAGCTGCGTAACGGTTCTCCATTTCAATGTGACTCCTTCCATGGCCCCCCTCAGTCGCCTACTGGTCTACTATGTTCGGGACAACGGAGAGGGGGTAACTGACAGTCTGCAGCTTCCTGTACAGCCCCGTTTTGAAAATGAGGTGAGTTAGGTCGCAGCTCAGTAATTCATAATCTCGTTCACAATTTATTAAAAGCACCTGTCCACACCTTCAAGTAGTTCCAAACCCATGACTTTATTGTCCTTAGGTCTCTGTGTCTTTGTCCTCAAATGAATCGATGCCAGGCAGTCCAGTCAGTGTTAAGGTCCAAGCAGAGAGTGGCTCATGTGTATGTGTAGCTTCAGTGGACAAGAGCATGTACCTTCTCAAACCAGGCTTCCAGCTCACTCCTGAGAAGGTTGGTCCCGTGAACCTTCAAACATGTCGCCAATAGCTCAGAAATGGTCTTTACGGTTTCTTGGGTTTATGGGTTTGCAGGTGTTCAAGGAACTGGCTGAATTTGATGTGTCTGATGCTTTTGGGGTACCCAAAGATGAGGGACATTTTTGGTGGCCTGGCTTGTCATCGCGAAGACGACGTTCCTCTGTGTTTCCATGGCACTGGGATATCACTAAAGATGCACGTTTTGCTTTTACGGTGAGAAGGGCTCCCATTTTTCGGATATTCTAAACATCTAGTTTATATATTAAAGGCTAATGTGTTTGTGTAACTGTGTTACAGGAGACAGGGCTGGTGGTGATGACGGATATGGTGAGTCTGAATCACAGGCAGAGTGGAGGGATGTACACAGACGAGGCCGTGCCTGCTTTTCAGCCGCACACCTCCACCTTAGTGGCAGCTATGCACTCCCGATCTGGGACACGGTACACATGCTCGCAGTGTCTGAAATTATAAGGTTAATCTCACAGGTGGTTGTCTCTAAGGTCAGTAAGAGAGTTGTTTCTTATGTCAGTGTGTGTTTTTCAGGGCAGAGAACCGCAGGCGTACGTTCTTTCCAGAAACATGGATATGGCATTGCTTTAACATCAGGTAGTAAAATAGTACTTTATTGAACTAAATTTATATAAAGTTATATATATATATACAATTGTTAAGTAATAATAATTTATTACTTTTATTAAGCATTAAATTGGTTGAAAATAAACCAATATATATCTATAAATGTATATATATATATATATACAGAGAGAGAGATATAGAGATATACACATACATACATACACACATTTATAGATATATATTGGTACATAATTTTTGCAATTTGTAACTTTGATTAACTTTGATTGACAGCAGTGTTACTGGAGAGGCTGAGTTACGCTTAGACGTCCCTGATTCCATCACCACATGGATGACGGAGGCTATCGGTCTGTCTCTTGAAAAGGGTCTGGGCCTGGCACCGATCACAGAGCTGCGCACTTTCAAGCCCTTCTTCATCGACTTCACCCTGCCATACAGCATCGTCCGTGGTGAACAAACCAAAGTCCCATTGACCGTGTATAACTATCTTCCTACATGTGCAGAGGTGTGTGTGTGTGTGTGTGTGTGTGTGCTTTTACAGAGAAACAGTTGTCAACCTTTGCCACAACCTTAAAAGGGGTCAAGAACTTTATTAATAATAATTATTATTATTTTGTACTGTTCTGTGAGGTCCACTTATAATGTTATCAAGATTTTTACATAAAAAACCCATCAGATATTAGAAGCAATAGGCTATTTTGACCCCCCCCATCAGAATGCTTTGTTTGAGTAGGCGTGGCAGATTGTATTGATTGGCTAAAAATTGTTTATCAGTCTACATCCTTCAGAGATGGACGCTGCATTGATTTAGGTTTAAAATGCATAAATACTTAGTAAATATCAAGCGAGCTGTTAAACGTACAATAGTGGCCACGCAATGAAAAGAGTTACTCAGTTACATTTGCAATAAAATCGACACAGCATTGTCTTTTAGTTTCAATCTTTCTGAATATGCTGTGTTGAATTGTGCCTGTAAATTAATCCATGGTAAAATTAAGTGAACACTAGAGCAAGTTCTTACTGACGCACTCTGGCATTTCATTAAAAATAAAGGTCTTCAACTAAAGTCTATCTTATGCGTTGATCTGCGTTTGCTTCTCAATGCGTGAATCGGTGGGAGGGGCTAAACAGGCAGGGATGTAGAAGCAGGCATTGATCATCTGCGAAGGCAGTATTTAACCACACTGCTACATAATAAAAGTGGTATATTCCACAACCTGTAACTTTAATAAATTGGGTTCAATAAAAGCCGAGTTCTAAAACTGGATGTTTTTATAGCACAAGGACCTCTTATATATCAAAAGGTCAAGGTATTTTTCGTTTCTCAGTTCGTGACTCCTTCAACTATGATTTAAAAGATAACAGTGTTATCATAGATAACTGTGGCCAATAAGCAACTACCCAATACACCCTAGCAACCGCCAAGCAAACTCTGAACATCTTAGTAACTAAATAGCAACACTTTGGCGCCATGGTAATGAATTTTGCACAGACAAGCACCATTTACAAGACACTCTTTCACTGCCATAGACGCTATGTAAACCAGTCTCTGCCGTCATATCGCGTGGAATCAAATGTTATTTAGTATCAGCTTATTTGTGACTTGAGGTATGTGAGGAGAAAAGATTTGCGGCAGTGTTGGCGCTGAGGGGTTTAGAGTTGAATCCTTGAGGAACGATGGGAGGCAGTGAGTTAGGCGGCATGGAAAATGTGCAATGCACCTCAAAAATTCACCAGAATCCTTTAGGAGCCCTTGGGAGTTCATGCCTTATAAGTTTGAAAATGCGGAGCGCATGTGTTTGTGTGATACGGAGAAACTCCGTGACTTATTTTTACACTCATTCTCCGTAGGTCCATGTGAAAGTGTCAGTACCCAAAGGGATCAAGTTTGTGGGTCACCCGGGAAAACACCATCTTACGCGAAAAAAGTGTGTGGCGCCTGGGGAGGCCACGCCCACTTTTATAGTACTGCTCTTTTCTGATTTGGTGTCTGCCAACATCACAGGTTAGTCCGTTGAACAGTATTGAAGGAGTTAACCTGTGAGCGGTACACTTAGTTCAAAAGGTTTTTAGTATCATGATAAACAAATTCAGTTTATAAATCATCTGCTTTGCACGTTCGACAAGAAATGTGTATTTGTTCTCACTGTTGTTTACAGAAGGTTTATTATTACAAGACATTGCAAACATTCTTGGGAATATTAATCATTGTCGCATATTTTGACTCTTTGACTTGCTCCAGCCTGCAGTTTCTTAAACGTACTGCCATTATGGCCTTAGCAAAGCACAGCTGCCAAATCAAGCCCATGTCATTGACCCATGCTGGACAACAGCGATGTTCTTTTAAAGCTATCAGACAAGGAAAAGTACATAAGGGCATAGAGGTGGGGCCCTTTTCTATGCATCTCTGTGGCATGTCAATGAATTTGCAGGTCAGCGCTGGCCAATGGGCCCCCCATGGCTCTGGCCTAGTCCCCCTGGCTCCAAGTCCTTCCTTCTCACTACACACATACAAAGGGCCTTTGCTGGCAAGCAGCCATTCTGCTGCGAAGCCATGTGTGTATCCTATTATCCTCAGGCCATCAGGGTCTCGGAAGACATTACGGTGTTTGTTTAAAAAAAGCCTGCCAGTAGTCTCCCATGTGTGCACTTGTACGTGTGTACTTTTCCAAACACCAACTCTTCCCTTCATATGCACCCACAATGCAAGTAAATCATTTTCGGTGTCACTGAATTGTGATCTGTCAATACTTATATTTGTTTCCATGGCAGCTCGTGCCGTGGCCTACAGTGAACCAAGTTGCTGCTCAGATGGACTGCAGTCCAACAAAGCAGGAAAAGTGGGTGAGGAACAGGAGGACAGGAGGAGCCCGGTGGGAATGGACTATGTGCGCAGGAGTGTGCTGGTAGAGGTGGGAACCTTGGATCTTATTGTCACTATATGTTGTTGCAAACCGGTGTATTATGTAACCATTCAGATACTTTTTAAAGGGATAAAAAATAAAATAAAAATGATCCTGTCTTTTACTCACCTATGTGTATATGACTTTCTTCTCCAATCGGAGTTGGATAAAAATTGTCCAGACCCCTCTCACGCCTTTGAATGGGTTTAAATGGGTGATAGCTGTTCCACTTCGTAAGGCGTGAAATATCATGCGCTTATCTGTAATAAAACGTCCCTCACATGGCTCTGGTGGGTGAATAAAGTCCTCCTGGAGAGAATTCATGCTTTTTTGTACAATATATATATATATCCATATTTAAAACTTTATAAGCACTTTTCTCTCATGTCTGCTGTCTGTTGAAACCGGAAACAGTCCTGGCGGATGTATGCATTGTGAGTGTGTATTTCAGGAAAACCAGTCTCCTCTTGGCTTATATTGAAATCCTCCCACATTTTTCTTTACAAATCCTCGGTTTGTGATTCTCGTTCATGGCTGGCATTTTGTTTTGTTCTCTCTCCGGTCTCGCCACTAATCATGTAACACAATGTATCTTACGTCATCCGCTGGGACTGCTTTAAGTTTCCACAGCTAGCAGATATGAGAGAAACGTGCTTATGAAGTTTGAAATATGGATATTTATCATACAAAAACGCATGGATTCCCTACAGGAGGACTTTATCCTATTATTTATTACAAATCCGCGCATGTTATTTCACGTTTTCTGAAGTGTAACGGCTATCACCCATTTAAACCCGTTCAGAGGCTCGGAGGGGTCTGGACAATTTTTGTTATAACTCCAAATGGATTCATCTGAAAGAAGAAAGCACATACACCTAGGATGCTTCAAAGGTTAGTAAAAGATAGGATCATTTTTGGGTGAACTATCCTTTTAAATGTACCAGTTGATTGGCAGAGTACTGTATACTTATCACTGGGATTCTTTTGTTGCTGTGTTCCAGACCAGAGTTTGTGAGTGCTACAAAGCTAAAGGATTAGTCCACTTCCAGAATAAAAATTCAAGCATTTGTGGTTAAAAAGTAAATTCATGTATTTTCCTTAGAAAATAAGCCCCTTATTAATTACACATGGTATCATGTAGAGCCCTTCGACGCCACGTTGAAACTGCAATTTTGACCTTCAACTTGTTAGCTACCATTGAAGTCTACTATATGGTGAAAAATCCTTTTACGTTTACTTCAGAAATCTTAATTTCCTTTGACTGAAGTAAGTAAGACATGAAATGGGGGTTTGTAAATTATCAGGCATTTGTTTTGTTCCGGAAGTGAACATGCAGAGCAGTTGATTTTTGACTGGAGTAAAGAGTGTATTTTTTATTTTTTTTTTGTAATTCCGTTGTTTAAACATCCCTTCTTCTTGCTTTTCCATAGCCTGAAGGTTTACCTAGGGAGTACACATACAGCGTCTTTTTCTGTCCAAATGGTAAGGTGTTTTCTTATGTTTCTCTAATACGTTCAGACCGATGGTAATAGTTGCTAGTTTCATGTTAGAATCCAAAGCTTGGGTTGTTTATTCTAACCCTATCTCCCTTGATATTTCACAGAAAGAATCCATATCTCCACACCCAACAAATATGAGTATCAATACGTCAAGAAGCCATCAAAAGTCACACACGTACAAGTGGCCATCAAAAGTCACAACAACGCCCACATTGCCCTCTCGCCCAGTGCACATGACAGCACCGAAATGGTGGAAATTGTCTTGGGTGGGCGGCAAAACTCACGCTCCTGGATCTCAAGGGGTAAGATGGGAGATCCTGTTTCCAGTGCCCCAACGCCAGGAATCCTATCCTGGGATGAGTTCCGAAGCTTTTGGATCAGCTGGAGAGGAGGGGGAGTGCAGGTAAGTTAGACTTCAAAACATTAGAAGAGGCAGTTTTTGATTTGATGGCTAAGGGTGTATTCACATTAGTCGATCTGTAGTCTCAGCCTCAGGCTAAACACCTGATGCATATGGCACACAAAAGTGGAAACACTTCAGGATTTTAGAAGTTGTCGTCGGATTGGTTGAATTATACAGGATTTCCGGGAGATGAGTATGTCACATTCTTTAACGTTTACAACTAATGTTATAATGATGCGAATTAAACTATTTATTTATCAAATGCAGAGACAGTCTATGTAGTTAAGATGACTATAATCACTGGAAATCAGGTGTCCCCAACTAAGCAAGCCAGATGCGACAGCGGCAAGAAACCAAAACCCCATCCATGAGAGAAAAAAACCTTGGGAGAACCAAGCTTAGTTAGGGCCAGTTCTCCTCTGGCCGGACCCCCAGCACCTAATTTACAGTTCAGTTTTAAACACGTCCCCCATGTCAAGGTGATGTAGTTGTTGTTTAAAAAAACTATTAAAGAATAGCATAGACAACAGTTGTCCCCTTGAATACAACTTTTAGGAGAAGTCGTTGTGCTACATTTCTAGCTTGTTACTGGAAAAATGGCTACACCATTTTCAGAACCGCTCGGCTACTGTCATGTTATTGAAAAATGTAGCTGTGTTAGTAGCTATGTTTAGTTAGTTGCTCCCCAACGCTGCATACTAATGAGGTCATATTCTAGTGGCTAATGCCACTGCAAAGACCCAGTGATTTATTATCACTGAGTAGCTCTCACTGGCACAGAAATATTCACATCAAGCATCTCTGCTCTGTTCTCTGTGCTCTGAAAGTGACCTATTTTCATTGTTGGATGTTGAGTAATGTTTCATTGCACATGGTCTAATATCCAATAACAAACCTTGATAATATAGGCAGTCTGTCTGTTAACGTGAGATTTCAAACTGGGTCTATGTAGGCTTAAGGTGATGTGGGTAGCTTTTGCCAAGACTTGGCAATTGTTTTTTATGAGCCCCCTGTGCTTGTTAAATGCAGTATTCATCAGACTGCTTTTTGAGTAGAACTTAATTGGTTTCCATGTTGTTGTTATTATTGAATTAAAGTGTGTCATACTTGCTTGTTTTTTCTGTTAGCGCATGCATATCTCCACCATAACATGTAGGCATCGACCGATGTGTTTTTGAGGACCAATACCGAATATTAAAGACCAAGTAGACTGATAACCGATATATACTGTATGTCTGGTGTAAAAATTAAAATAAATGCCAAAATTAAGAATAACAAGGGTTCTAACAAAAACTGCCTTTGCTGGTGTTGGTTGCACATTAATTCACTTCATCTACAATAAGGGAGAGTTAAATGTGGGGCCACTCTATGCTTCATGATTAAGCCTATAAATACTGTACTAAAGCTGAACAGCTTGGGGAAATGTATTTGGCTTCAATAATTTATATATTAGAAGTGTATGTGTAATAGCATAACCTCTCATAATTCTTTTTTTTGATGATTAAATCTTAACCTTCAAGAGGTGACTATTCAATTCATCATCTCATGAACATCAATTGATAAACTTAAAAAAGCATTATTCATTGTAGAAGTTCAGAAGACTGCAACTATTTTAATGAAACTATGACACTTAAAACGCAAAACACCTACACAGTGCTTCTTGGTTAAGATTGTTCACTGTGTTTATCGGGTCTTCCAGGTACACTTGAAAAGTGCCTAAAACAATCTAAAAAGGCCAGACCAACCATCTTGGCCTAGCCAAAATACCAGCTTATCACTATAGTCGGGTTTTATGGTTATATATTCTTTCTGGGGATAGGTGGGGCATGGCTTAGAGCCATCCAGTGAGACCCTGATCCTGCAGTGGACTGGACCACTTCCTGCTCAAGTGCGCCATATTGGTTTCTCCACTGGCTGGGGTTCTGTAGGTGAATTTAGGATCTGGCGCAAAGAAGACGCGGATGAGAACCACAATGAGGCCTTCACCCTGGGAGTCCCCCACAATGTGGTGCCAGGCTCTGAGAGAGCCACCGCCGCCATGATCGGTGAGGATGAATTAATGTAACAAGCTACTAATTCACCTTAAAGTTTGTTTAATTTTGATGCACAGTGGGTATTGTAACAGTCTTTTGTGTCCCAGGTGATGTTATGGGACCTACTCTCAAAAATCTCGACAAGCTCCTTAGACTCCCCTTTGGTTGTGGGGAGCAGAACATGATCCACTTCGCTCCCAACGTCTTTGTGCTCAAGTACCTTCAGAAAACCCATCAGCTCAGCCCAGAGGTGGAGGCAGAAGCCACTGACTACCTGCTGCAAGGTACAAGACAAAACACGCTTTCGTTCTCAAATGCGTCTTCTTGATTATTAATCTTCTGAAGAATTATTTTAAAGTGATTGAAGGTTTGTACGAAAGCTGTGCAAACAATGCCTTGGGTCTTCTAATGTACTTGGCAGGTTATCAGAGGCAACTGACATACAAGAGGCAGGATGGTTCCTACAGTGCCTTTGGGGAAAGAGATTCCTCCGGAAGCATGTGGTAAGCTTCTGCTATGTGAGGTCTGAACATGCTATGTCTGCTAAGAAGTTGGCTTTAATTACAATAGCGTAAGCCATAGTTTTGTTTCTAGCATGTCCTTTATTTAACCCCACATCTCCAGTCAGAGAAAGGTGAACATCCATTTTTCTATCTATATCTTAATATATTAAGACATCTTACTCCTTGGTTTGATTTATTATAGAAAGCTAAACCTCAGACTCTGATATTTGTGTTCCCTAAAAAAACCCCAAAGAAAAATATTGTCCTCATGATATATATATATTTTGTTTAGCACACAAAATTGAAATTTTTCATTTATTAAAGCATGGTTGTCTGACTTTTAATAGAGCCTTGGATTGTAAAATGCCAAACTGACTGTACCCTGGAGCCTTATTAACAAACTACTAATAAGCTCCCGGACTCCAGTCACTGGAGTACAGATTTATTGGTTGTTTTGGGGGATTTCTTCCCCTGGTCCAGAACAGCCATCATTAACTATGCCTCTGTGAGGTCAACAGCCCCCTACCCCCACTATATTGCATGCTCCGCCACTGGACACACGGGAGTTACAGGAAAATGAAGTTAGCCTTGGCTGTTGGAGTCATGGGTGCATACTTGATCCCTGTCGACCCTCATTCCTGTATAAATTTGCATGACTACTTATTTTAACTAGTAATTAACCAGTCATCCCGTAAAGCAGTCAGCTAGACAGCAGGCTAATATTTGTCTTTGCTGTTTCTGGAAAGTGCAATGCTGCGTTGGCAGACAGTATGTGAGTAGAGAAAAGGTTTGCACAGTTAAGCACAGGTGAGAAACAAGAATGAATTGAGAAACCTTGACACCTCTAAGAATACTGCATTAGGTAGTGTACTTGATAGGGGGGGATCCCATTTTGAAGCTGTTGGGACATGGTCCAGTGGGTATGTCAAACCCTCTCCCAGATTGGTACATTCGTCTGAGAATGCATATAAGTCCGAAACAACCCTGCTTTTGTTTCTGGTCCAGTTTCACCTATTAGCACAGATCGTTTATTGCCAGGTGAGCAGCAGTTCTAGAGCTGGGTTAATACATCCCAGCTTGGGCTGAATGATAGGACAGGAAATTGTGGTTCCTAATGAAAAGATTGGCCATAATGGTGCAGCAAGTATTTAATGTCCCCATCAGCGCCTTGGTGCCCTAGTAATGCCAAGGCCTTCAAACCTAATCTTCTTCAGTGGAAAGAGCGGCTAATGTTCTGGAACACAGTGGAAACTTTTATTTATAAATGCCTGCAAGGTTGGTGCAGCTTTAGCAGAGTTTCGTAATGTGTGAGGATGCCTTTGAAAGTAGGGGAAAGATGTTTAGACCTTGGATCAGATCTGGCAACCCATCTTCTGGCATCACTCGCTGGCATCGGCATGTCTGGTTCCAATGTGAGCCACATGCGGCAGTAATCTACTCCCACCCTCCAGCAATCCCACAAACTCCTGTAAGGTTGATGCAGAACTTGTTTTCATGTAGTTCACCTAAAACTAAAAGAGTAGTTTCAAACCTGCTTGACATTCTGCTTATTAAGAAACGTTAAATATATTGGGTCAAATATAATAAGGATGACAAATCCTCTAAACCCAGATTAACACAATGCAGGTCAAATTCTGTTGTTGGGGTGCCTTAAAAGCACATAGAAAAGGATATGCTTAAGGTTAGTAGCTCTTCACCTCAAGTTTATGCATGCTTGGAGTGGTTCACCACAGATGTTTTGGGATCATTTTAAGAGCCCCGTTTGCCTTGAGAGTCCTGGCCGAGGTTTCTAAGCATTCCAAAGCATTAGGTAAGGCGACTTCTTACAAGGGTTATATTGTGAGAGAGGCACCTTGCAAACCTCTGACTGAACATCTTGCGCAGGCCTACCAAGAAGATTCAGGGTTGTCCCCTTCACTTTGCAGTTCTTTATATCATCCAAACACTTTCTAGAACCTTTCTCCTAGGTCGGGCAGTTAGTCTCCGACACATATTACTTAACATTATAAAAATTCCTGTAGGCTTAATGCTCGAGTCTTACGAGCTCTCTTGGGGAGCATAACATAACAAGGCCAGGCCTGCAAAGGACTCTGTAGTGTTGTTTGGGTGTTTGTTTTGACATCCCTAAAGCACATGCTGGAGAGACTGTTTATTTATTGATCTTTATTTTAAGTGAAGTCACTTGTACCATTATCTGGCCGCTTTGAGGATTGTCCTCATTGACATGCCATGTTGCAGTTAAAACAAATTAGCACACGGTTTGCATGTTTGTAGAGCCCTGGTTCAGTTGACTCACAGAGGTGAAAGCCTTTACAAGGCAAAGCCACTCAGCATTTCCATAAGCTGTTTCTTATATCTGTCAGAGTTCATCCTCTGTGTTATGTTTCAAATAGTTTTTCAGTTGGGATCCCATGCATTGAACGCAGTAACATACTTGATTCTCCAAGTTCTCCAAGAAAATCGCATTCACACTTGACTTCCAAGCAAATGTTTGTGTATGTTTGACTGACTTTCCAAGACTGATTTAAAATCCTTCACAAGTTTACTGTAATGAAGTCATAGCATACGGCATGTTCCTCCAGGTTGACTGCATTCGTCCTGAAATCGTTTGCTCAGTCACGTGGCTTCATCTTCATTGATCCTGAAGAACTACGTGCTGCCAAATCCTGGCTGATCACTCATCAAAAGGAGGAAGGATCGTTCCCAGCAGTGGGCCGGATCCTCAACAAAGACCTGCAGGTACATAAAAGGAGACCTCCTTTTTATTTAATACGGAAAGGTATGGAGTATTTCTGAGATTTGAGGGAAACTGGGAATGGACCATACTGGTCTAAGTTTGCTTAGACCAAGATACGTTTACACTTGATCCTTTTTGAAAGTCCTAGAAGAACCGTTTTAGTTTAGTTGTGTCAAAACATTGCGCGTTTAAGCCAACAATCCCTAGGTTTACAAGTTCTCATCAAACTGAGGAAGCTGGGATAGAGGTGTTATTTGTCATCACCTTGGTGAAAGTTGCTCTGTCCAATTCCTTTTAAGGGTGGGATTCATGGAAAGATCTCCTTGACTGCGTATGTGGTGGCAGCTCTTATGGAAACTGGGATTACAACCGAGGTGAGAGATCTACCACATCTTCCACATCTTGTTTATTAAACTAACTCTCAGCGAAGTCTCTTTGCACAAATTTCCGGGATCCGTGTTAAGAGGGCATTCCTGTTTGTAAGATGATTGATGTTCTGGCAAAGAATTAACCGTACTTCTTTCAGCCTTGTGATAGGTAATCTAATATGGAAGCTTGCTGTCTGAATCTAAAGATTTATGATAAGAACATGCAGAGACAATGGAATTCTTCTGAAATATTCACTCTGCCTGCATTCCGTTCTTCAAACTTGACAATTCCATTAAAACCACATGAAGACCAATTCACGATTCTATACATTTCCCAGCTTATGCATGCAGGACATGTTCATTGCCATTATAAACGCAACAAAAAACCTGTATATGAGTAAGGGCTGTCAAAGCTAACATGCTATTCAATTAGTTTGGTTTGATACTAATTACTGCTAAACCTGAATCATAAAGGTGGTTTTGATTTAAATATTAAATGTGTGTAAGCAAAGAAATAAATAGGTTCAGTCAGACTCATTTATTCAAACTGATATTTCATTAACAAACAGCACCCGCTAATTCCCGCTAACATTAGCTTATTTAAGTCTTGCCCACCTGCTCTCTGATGCGTCGCTTTGGTCAAGTGTAGCATTGCAGGCTTCAAAATGAGCCACTTCAAAGATTCACTACTTTTAATCTTAAATCGACTTGATGAAAAGAATACCGGTCAGATTAGCGTGCATGGCTGCTCAGGGCTAGCGTCCAGGTTCCATGAGAAAAAGGACATATGGTACAGATAAAAGTCAGTCCGTTGATGCTAAACAGATGAAAGATCATTAGCGAGGTTGTATGTTTCTCAGGAAGGAAAAGCTGAAGGATTGGAATGGAAAGGTATTTGAACTTTAGCACAAGAAACACCTGACGTTAGCTGTGTAAAAGCTAACATTATTTGCTAATCTTTTACTACACCTTAGCAAGTATGTTCAAATACTCGTATAAAACTGTTTATTCTCCTCATTCTGCTTTAAATGATTTTTTTTATTATTATTCAGGAGGAGAAGGTTGCTGTGGCTAAAGCTAAAGTGTTTTTGGAGAGCAACACATACTCTGCTGACGACCCTTATACTACTGCTCTGTCCGCATATGCACTCACTTTACTCCGTAGCCCTTATGCTCCATTGGCTCTGAGGCGACTTAACCACATGGCTATCACCCAAGGTACTTTATTAACGTGTATTAAAAGATAAAACGATGTTAGTTTGGCTTAGCATGTTCGTGATCCCAAGTGTTCTACTGTATTTGCAGATGGCTTCACTCATTGGAGTCTTACTGGCAGTACTGTAACTGATGAAGACACGTTCATGGGCTTCAGTGATGGCCTCTCCCAATCAGGTACCCATCAATCAATTAATCAACTTGCTAACAAAATTGAATATATTAAACTTTTTTTTTCTGCTTTATTAGTTGTATCGGCTGAAGTTGAGATGACAGCTTATGGTCTACTCACCTACACACTTCTGGGTGACGTGGCATCGGCCCTGCCTGTAGTTAAATGGATGTCGCAACAAAGGAATGCCCTTGGTGGTTTTTCCTCAACTCAGGTGACGAATCGGTGTTACGCTTTTCAGTCCTCGATTGATTGTGGGTTTGCATACTGATATAGATGTATGAAAATAGTACCAACATAACATGAATCTTTTATTCACAATCTACTACATTTTCTAAGAGGTTCAAATCCTGTTTCCCACAATTACCCACCTTATTTTTGTATGCTAAAATAAGCATTTTCTGCTCAGCGATTTTTAAAACGTATTCTAATTTATTAGCTGCAATAGGTAAATAAATGAGAAAAATGCAGTTAATGTTAAAACTATTTTGTGCTACAACTAGTATTGTTTTTAATTAAGATGATCAATGTTGGGTTCAAATTACTCAAATAATGACATTTATTACTTGTTACTAGTAACCCCTTTCAGAAGTAATATTATTACTTTACTTATTACTTTCTGGCAGTAGTTAGATTTATTTTTCCTTCGTGGCCACAAAATCCACATTAGATTGCAGCAATTTCTTACACTACTAGTTACTGCACAAAGTAATATTTTTACTGTAACTACTTCCTAACGCTGACAATGATTGGCATAGGCCTTCTCAAGCAGCAACACACTGCTTTTGTACTCTCACACAACAAACCTCGCGCAATATGCTTTATTAAAATTGAGTTCTTTTCTTCTTTTTTTTAAAAATAGGATACTTGTGTGGCATTGCAAGCCCTGTCTGAATATGCCATCCTGTCATATGTGGGCGGCGTCAATCTTACCATATCTCTGGCTTCCACGAATCTGGATTTCCAAGAAACGTTTGAGCTCCAATGGGACAATAAGAAGATTCTGCAAAAAGCTGTGGTAAAACAAAAAAACAAATCACCCACAAACACTATTGACATTTTCATATTCTACTGTCGGAGAGGTATTTTCAGTGAGGGCCTGAACTTGATACGCCCCTCCTTTCAGCATCTGCTTGGCACATCACTCCATCTTGTGATTAGCAGTGTCAGTTTAAATGCGTGTAATTTGGATGTTGGACTGGGGCCAGGCGGTTAATGTATTTGCTTATACTTGCACTGTTAATCTGATTGATAAGTCTTGCATTCTCTCTCTCTCTTTGTTCAGATACCCAGCATTCCAACGGGACTGTTTGTCAGTGCTAAAGGAGAAGGGTGCTGTCTAATGCAGGTACTATTGGTTTCTGGCAAACATAATCCCACATTCTCTCCACGGATAAACGATTGTACTCTTCGTCCTCCTACTCATCTAGAGGCGAATCCCTCTTTGGCGACAGCCAGCTCTCTTTCCAGGGGAAATTCAGTACTAATGTTCACATTCCTGCCTTTTAGAATGGAAAGATCTGGTAAAACTTAAGCAGTTGTTTGCCAGGGGTATGTTCTTTCTCCTGTAATCTACCCCCTAGATAGGATGGTCTAGTCTAATTTTTGTTAAGATGTCCCTCACAAACAATAGACTCATTTTGGACCACAAAAACAACCAGAACCATGTCAGCACCTTGATCTAGTACACTCCGTTCTCAGTGCTCATGGTGTCAATCCTTCTCTTTATCTTCAGATTGATGTGTCCTACAATGTGCCTGATCCGGTGGCTAAGCCTGCCTTTCAGCTTAAAGTCGATCTCAAGGAACCCAGACCAGAACATCACATCCAGTCGTCTTCACGACACATGTCTCCTCGGTCCCGTTCTCGTGCTGATAACCGTTCAGAGCTGAGTCGCAAGCGTAGAGCACCTGTAGACGACGAGGACCCCGCAGCCCACCAAGACCATCTGGACTACCATGTTACTTTAGAGGTTTGCACCAGGTAACAACATCAAACAATAGTATTCAATGCATTTTGAGGTTTTTCTATTTCACTTGATCTTATTTGATATGGCTGAATAACCTCCGATTGATTTCAGAAGTATTGTTTACACTCTAACTCTAAAATGTACCTCCTCAGGTGGCTGCATGCTGGCTCGTCCAATATGGCTGTCCTAGAAGTCCCTCTTTTGTCTGGCTTCCGCGCAGATATCGAGAGTTTGGAGAGGGTGAGATTGCCGTTTTTTGTGTATTTTCTCTCCTAGAACTCACATTTCACAACATTCAAGGTTTGATAAGGTGTCTCTATAATAGGAAAAGTGCATCTCTCCCGCTCTTTCCTTTTCTGCTTCTCTGCATGTGTCCTCCTGGCAGATGAACAGAGTTTACATCTGGAGGCTATTTCAAAGGAAGCAATATGGCGTGGAATTTATCAGTCTTTTCACTCTCTCACGAACACACACACACACACACAACACTCAACACTTATTTCGATTGTGTCAAATAAAATAAACCAGAAATTATATGTGAAATGGTTTTATATATATATATATATATTTTTTTTTTTTTTCTCACATGCACTCAAAAGTGTCTACCCAAAATATTGGATGAGAAAAACTTCATAGTACAAAAATAAAACTGGCAGCTAAAGTTACAGTGGGGGTTATTAAGAGTGAATGGGAGAAAGTCACATGAGAGAAGGGTAATGTGATATGATTGGGCATGACTGGTTTTTGCTTGACCGTGATTGGTTCATGCAATAAATCCCACCTCTTGTGTTTGTGCGCATTCTCTAATCAACCTGAATAAACAATATAATTGCTGTAATGAGAGGGGGGAGTAAACAACTTACAAACTTAGATTTAACCACTTTGTTACATCAAAATAAGACTCGGAAATTACATGAAAAAAAGTTTTTAGTGAGTACTCAGCCTGGTGAAATTCTGTAACTAGTATATACCAAGCGTTAAAGACTGTTGTTACGAAAAAATTCAAAAATAGTTCAAAGTTAACTATTAAAAAGAATATCTTTACATAAGTTTACAAATAAAATATATTTTTTGACTTGGTACTGCCTTGAGTTATTATTTTGGAATTTAAAAAAAGAAACTAACTTTAGTTAGATTACACTACTTACTTACTTACATTCATGTACATCAAAGTCTGGTGTGACCTAATTCTCAGGAGGTCAAGCAGCTCTAGTTGGGCTTACAGACCATCCAGAAGCCCATAATGTCCAAAATAGTGACTCGGAGCAGGAAATGCTCAGGGGGGGTCAATCAGCCCCACCTCCCCCTGCAGCTGGGGGTATGTGGGTAAACGGAGGTTGGTTTAGGTCACCTTCGCTGTCCCCAGTCAACTGATTGTCCCTCATTAGTCATGTTATAAGTCCCAGGCCTCATGTCCTCCATGCTAGTAAACCGACGCTACCCCGGGAGCTGTATAACGTGAACCGACTCCGAAGCTCACCGCGGTGAAACGTGTCTCATTAGCGCCATTAGCCAGTAACGAGCTGGCTTTACACAGCCACTTCTGGCTGGCTCCATGTTTATTACACGACCCCGGCTGTTCACATTCCTTGTTTCGCTATGGGAAGCGAGATTGCTTTCACCGTCATGTCTCATTGTTTTAATTTATAGTAAGGGGGAGGACATGCTTGGAAGATTGTTTGCTTCTCATATATTCCACAGTGAAAATCAATATTTTTAACACTGAACGGTAAAGTCAACAGTTTTATTTACGTGTAAGGCTATAAATGTCTAATTGCAACAACGATCTTTGCTCCCTAAGGCAGCAAGATTCCTTTTTTAGACTTTTTATTTTGGCAACACTAACAAGCAAGGCTATTTTTTCCTGAAATCATGCTCTCTGCTGTAGCTTTTGGACAATTCAAATCAATCTTGGTCATTTATTTGGGGCTGCAGTCATACTGTGTATGTTTGTGTGTGTTTATGTTTGAATGTGTCCTTGTGGCGCCAGCTCACACTGAGCCCCTCATAAACTGTGTCCGAGCACTCGCCACCTTACTCTTTCTTACACACAAACACACACACACATAGGTTGTTAAGATGCTAAACAGACCCTGATTAATACGACATCTCGTGTGCTGCACCGATACTGCGTGTATGGCTTGAGCAAAAACTTCAACATCATGCTAATGTGCAGTGATAATTGTGTGTTCTGCAGTCATGTTAAATTGTTAGCATGACAGCTAGCAGACTTGAGATGTCAGATATACAGTATGAGGGAGAAATTCCTGCCTTAAAGTCAAAAGAACCCGTAGGATGTTTACTTACAACTGTTACTTAGAGGTTTTTCTCTTTAACTTGTGCTTCGCTCTTCAACAGAGTTAGCTAAATGCTAGCTTGGTTTAAAGCATGAAAAGTCTTGGTTTATATCCTTAACTTACCTTGGCTAACCATATTAATTATTCAGAAAATTGTGTACGTTGTGCTTGTAATAAGATGAAATGATCTGTTAAATTAGCTTTAGCATTAAAATTAGCATTGTTCACAGTGCTAATTGATCATTTTGTTCTCAGCTGTTGTTGGACAAGCGAGTGGGACTGAAAAGGTATGAAGTAGACGGACGAAAGGTTCTCTTCTACTTCGATGAGGTGAGCTAATATCACATAAATACACATGTAGCTCTAGCAGCAGCTTTTACGTAACGTAAGAGCAGTACCTTAAAGTATCGTATAACTCTGGGGGTTCAGTCAGGGGAGTGTGTTTAGGAGTTGTCATTAAAGTCCACTGGGGTCTTTTTTTTTTTTCCCACAGATCCCAAGTCAGTGTATGACATGTGTGGCCTTTAATGCCGTGAGGGAGTATATTGTGGGCAAAACAGCTCCAGTGCCAGTGAAAGTCTATGATTATTATGAACCAGGTGAGTTTGGACCATCCTACTCCATTTAAAAGAGAATTGTGGTGTGGCACCATAGTAAGGTTTTTGATGGATATGAATATGGTAATAATGGCATTTCAAATATGGCATTTACTTGGTATTTCAATGAATAACAGGTTATTATTATGGTATCATCTCCAAGAAGGCAATAAAACCAGGTTGCTTTTTAAAAGGAGTCAGAAATGCCAAAATTACGAGTTCCCAGCACATGAATTGGAGAAACTCTGAATTTTAGATTATATGAGTTATAAATATCCTTAGGGTGAGTTTAAAACATGGAGATTTTGCAAACATAATAACAAGTTTGTTGGTAATGAATAATTTTGGAAAGTTATGCAATGCGATGTTGTAATAACTCTTTAGTATAAGCTTCTCAGGCCCACTTGAAGACAGAATATCATAATCAGTGTATTATTTGAAAACCCCCCAAAACAAAACATATACAACATATTTTCCTGTTGAGATTACAGAAAACACTCAGCAACAAACAGCTGGTCTACCTCATTACTGAAACGAGTATCCAAGTTAATTCTTTTTTAATCCACTTTAATGTTTTGAATGACATGATTTATGCAAAAGACATTTTTTTACTGACTTCTGTGTGTGTGTGGATAGCATTTGAAGCAACTCGTTTCTACAATGTGAGCGAGAGCAGCCCACTAGCACGAGAACTATGTGACGGCACGACATGTAATGAAGTGGAAAGCTCCAGCAATCACTGGACAGGTCAGTACATCTTTGTCTCCTAGTGTAAATATACTTCTAATATCAATTACTTCACATTTTACGACACATTCACTCTCCCACTCAAGGCTTTGTGCAAGGTGGCCAGTGCAACAACATTTTTGATTGCCCAGAGGAAGAACACTACGAGCGATGCACATGTTATCGTGACTGCGGCTATGATGGTGAGCCCGTGTGTGGTTCCGATGGCCAAGTCTACCAAAACCAGTGCCAGATGGAGGTGTCCGCCTGCAGGAATGGCACACGAATTGAGCAGATGCCCTTCAGCCACTGTCCACAGAGTAAGTTCTGCGACCTCCCTGCTAATTTTTTTTCCACTATTTAAGATCCCAAGCTGTACCGTTACAAGATTTATGTGATCTTCCTAGACACTTTTAGATAAAGTTATGCTCGTTGCATAATTATAGACACGTTTTTCCTTCCTTTTAAGAGGTTAATGTGCAGGAGTTTTGGATACATGCAGGCATGGAAATGTGAGGAAGACCACAGATTTTTCAAACAAATCTCCAACAGTAATATGGATCAGAGCTTTCATGGGGTCATTTTGGTCTGTTGTCGAGATTCGTATCTTGCCACTTGACATCCGGTTGCTGTTTTTTTTTTTTTTCATACCACAGGATGAGATTAAAGCCTCATCCACTTGCGCATCAAAGTGTTTTCAGTACTTTGCAATTATCCGTGTCCAGACAGGCCCGATATGAAGAATCAAACCCGTGTTTTCGCTACAGAGAAAGACGGAGGTGCGTGTACCTGCTCTGGTAGGAACATCTGTTCAGGTGCTGCAGTTGCAGATGATATAAACAGATGCATAAGCTCATACACACACACACACACCAATGTATGGTGTATTACAGGGCTCCCCAAATGACAGAGCGCTTTTGTCCGGGGCCCTTTGACAGAGAAAGGGGGAGGCAGAGGGTTAGAAAAATCCTGTCACATTCCTTTCCGACGAGCGGACCAACAACAAAGGGGCTTTCTTGTTTTACAGAGGACAACCATCGGGAGGGGGACACAAAAATGGTTACACGGGACACCAGTGCCAATATGATAAACCGCAGTAGCATGTTTAGGGCTGCATGAATATTTATTTGCAGGTGCACTGGGTGTAGCATCTACAATTTAAGGAGCTGTGCAATGCAGGATAGAGATCGTAAAGTACAAGCAGTTTTGGTTTTAGTCCGCTGGAACAATTCAGTGATTTTTCTGTGAGATTGTGAATGTTGTGATTTCATTTAAAACTTTTGGATCAAAAACGACAGATTTTTTATTGTGCATCACTAACAAACTACCTAACAATGTAATATATTTTGGTATCAGGTTTTGTGAGGTTACATTGTCAATCTATTAGATTCATTTTAGTTAATAAAAATTCAGAGGCAGAAATGTTGCAACTGAATAGTGCGATTCGTTTTACGCCTTCAATTATTCTTTTTTGAATCACTAAAAGATTTTCCAATAAGCTTAATATGGTAAGAATGTAAATTAATATAAATGTGTTTTCAAATGGTCTATTTTAGTTAAATATATTCAGTCTGGAAATGGCTGTTTGAAACAATGTCTCATAGCAACAGATATATCACAAAATATCAAAATGACAAAAGTTCAAACAAACGATATTAGATTTGAAACTGCAAGCCAGATATAAAACGCTGAGCAACCGATGTATCCGTTAGCTAAGTAAAGTTCTGCATTGAACTGTAATTCGGTGTATTGTCGTCCTACAGTGGAGGTGGCTGTAGAAGAGCGAGAACATGCCACGGGAGAAGAACCAGAACAGGAACCTATTCTCATTCCTGCAGGTATCATCTTCTCTCTTCTTCTTTTCTTTGAACACATCTGCGTCAGTGCCCTGCAGGTGTGAGCGTGTGCCACACATGGGCAGGTGTTGAAGAGTTCAGCGATCAGATGCTACATGCATAGAAGCTTAAACGTGCACAGGCATGCGTATCAGCCCAGACTACATTAATGCTGGGATAATTAGTATCCCAGCCTCCTGTCGCTCACCTTGCACCTTCCCGTATAGGGCTTGGCCTGTTCAAACACCGTTAGCTGGATTTGATATGTGCAAATTTTAATGCAACAGGTTGGGAATCATTGATTAAGTATCTATATTTTTGATTTTATTTATACTTTTTGGAGTATATATGGAATAAAAACTGTGAATTCAAGACAATTAATTTAATTTAATTATTTATTATCTTGTAAAATGGAGCTTGTTTTAATGATGTTTGGATATTTTATTAGACAACAGGACAAAAGCAAAGATTTTATGCAGAGTATTACCCCTCAATGGAATGAAGGTAATTTGATAAGGAAACGCATTACAACCCATTAAGTAGTGAAATGAGCACTTAAGGCAACTTAGAAGCACTCATGATATCACATGCACTTTCAGCTAAGTGTGTGTGTAGGTATGTGTGTCTGTGTCCTCTGGAAAACTCCCAGACTGATTAGACAGTTTCATGCAGAGCTGTCAAGACTTGCCTAGTGTTGTGTTTGGGGCCAGAAAATGTGTCTATATGGCTGTGGTTGTTGGGGTTCCTCAAGGTTATGGTTTTGGCCCGCTTTTATTTATTTGTAAGTTTACCTTGGTGCTACCTATTTAAATGTTTGCAGGAATTTACAGTTCTTTTTTTGCTTGAGGAAATTACCAAATTTGTTTGCACCCTATTAATGATTGAGGTGACTTTCTTGGGTTCGCCAATTGAAAATCCGTTTGGAAAACTCACACTATCACTTGTGTAGTAGACATGTGTTTTGGAAACTGTGTCTAATGTTTTTTCAGAGAAGAATTCCTAATTTGCAGTGATGTCTTATTCTGACCTAAGCTTAAAAGGATAAATATGAATGTTGTATCAATGTTAAAGGATAATATGGAAATAAGCAGATTTCCGTTTCAGGTATAATTCCAAACTGCAAGAAAGACGTGTATTGATTAAGTGGTGCTGAGCAGCTGTGTGTGTGGTTTTTTTTTTCTCATTTAAGGACATTTCTAAGTTAAAGCTCTGCAAACATAAAGTTAAGACACCCAAGCTGTGAATTCCTAACATTAGAGATACATTTACACACTTTGTCTGTTGAAACATAGAGAGTAATAAAGTCAGCTCGCATTGCTGCTTTATACATGCAAGGAATGCCCTCTACAGGCCATTTTTACACATCTTTTTTTTTCTATCAGTCTTATAGCCTGGTAATGGATTCATTTGCTAACTATGTTACATTTAAAACGTTGTTATTTGTAATTTAAAACAATGAAAATGTTATTTAAATGACAAAAACATGTTTTTAGCAAAAACTAAAGCGGTCCAAAAACCTACCCTTGAGGAATACCACAACCAAAACGAGGAAGCAAATAAAAACGTACCTGAAACAAATCAAACAAATGATTGCAAATTGTTTTGATTTTATTAAAAAGGAGGAGAGGAGCCAGGCTCTGTAACTGAGGTGTCGTACTATTCTTACGAGTATGATCCGGACACTGACAGCTTTTCACCAGAGAGTGAGGAGAAGTTAATTCCTATAGGAGAAGAAGAGGAGGTGCTGACGGACACCAAACAACTGAGTGGACATATTCTCACAGTGGACACAAAGGACTCACCTGAGCGATGGTAAGATGCAACCACAGTTACACAGAACTATTTCTTCCAAAAAATGTCTTATGGAACATTTTGTTTGCACTTACATATAATAAAAATAATTTTTCCTTTGCCTCCTCTGAAACAGAGACCTCTGGCCGTCAGCAGCAAGTGCAGGAGCTCCACATTGTACATTTCTCTGTGAATATGTTTGTGTGTAAGAAAGGCTGGTAAAGAGGTGGACCCAGTCTGTTGCAACGAGATGACAGCTCTGAGTGTGTATGTGTGTGTTCAGAAAGAGAGATAATACCAGTTTTTTTTAACTCATTTCCATAGCTCTTTACGTTTAGTAATGGTATGACGTCTCTCTGTATTCCTCTTAAGTCTATCTAGTTTTAATAGTCCAGTATTTATGTTTGTAAGTATAATTTACCTAAAAATCAAATATTTTATTGTTTTCGTTTTCTATCTGTGGTATTTATTTGTGGCTAGTGCCTTTTGTTGTTGTTTTTTATAATATTCACAATTCCTCAGTCAGCTCCTCCCTTCTTTCTGAACACAACCTACTGGTGTGGTTTTACAACCCATTAAAATGTGCTGTAATGGACTGGGCACTTCCTGAGCAGGAAAAAAACGTTGTGTGACGCTACTATTTTTACTTATTGACACCTGACTAAATGATTGGAGAGGAGACTGTAACTGATAATAAGCTTCTTTCTCAGTCGCCCTCTGTTAAATTAGTCTTTGCATCATACAAAAAAAACTGGAATATGATTTGTACAGAATATAAGCTATTTGACTAAACCTCCATGCAACATGAAAATCATCAGGGCCACAAGAAATCTGCACTTTTAAACAGAATGCCTCTAATGTGGTTATTAAGGTAATTCGGTTTCATTTAATGATGCGTTAAGGTACCAATAAGATTTAATTACTCCAAAGGCCCATTTAACATACTTTACTGTTTTCAAAATCATTGCCAAAAAGGGCAGATATGTGAAATTTGAAAATTACTGTAAATTTTAATGAATGAAATTAACACTCAATGATATCACATTTGTAAGAAAGTCAATGAGAATAAACTTTGTATGCAATTTGTATCTTGTGTGAAATCTTTGTTTTATGTTTGAATTACAATTTGCATTCTGTTTGTTCTATATAGTGTGCAAAATTAATATTAGAGTAGTTATAGTAAATGCATAGCAAGTATATAACTAAGATTAGTATATTGAAAATAGCATATTTGTATTTTGGGTGGAATTTTCTGAGTATTTTAGGCTAGCGTTGCTTACAGTCAGTTATACCAGTGAATTTGATTCGCAATGATTCTCCAGTGTGTAAAGTTTACTGTTTTGGTGAAAGTGCTCAACATGTGCATTCAGTCGAACGTGTAGTTGCTTTAAAGTTGCTCTTTGTCAACCTATTCAGGATGGCAAAATTCCCAATTTTTAAACTCAGAATTGTGCGTTCACATCTCACAGAATCAAACAATAAAAAGGTTATTGCGACCTTTAGCTCAACTTTTTGGAACGGTGAGGAAAAAAGTCACAGTTGTGAGAAATAAACTTGGAATTCTGTATATTTTGCAGTATGCATAGCATGCGTTATAACCTGCTTGGGGCTCAATAATCCAGAGCAGTCGTGTGTATTCCCAATATAACTTTTTAAGCACAAATTATTCCCAAAAGTACATATTTGTATGTTAAAGTTGCATTTCTAACAGATATAAGAGCTTCTCCTGGTTAACTGCTTGAGCTTCTTCAGAGCTCTCTGAAACATGTTTGAAGGTCCTGGCAAAACATTGACCCCATGTACTGCCATCTGCTGGGTCAGCTTGTGAGAGTTTGCTCATGTTGACATCCAGGTCTGGTTACCACAGCACTGTTAATGTTTAATATTTGTTTGATGGTGAGTGGAGTGGTTAACACGTTCGCCTGACACCTTTCAGTTCCTGTCATTTTTTTAATAGCGCTCCCAGACAAGGATTTTTTTTAGTTGGACAATTGGGAATATGGTACGTATTCACTTATATGTCTTTCAGAGGTCTGTATCTTCTCAAATGGCGAAGGCCTTTTCTATGCAGCTTTGCAGGGGGGCCCCCAGCTGCTGGTCTCCTTAGCGACCCATGCTTGATGGTCCATCTCTGCTCAGATGAACCGAGTAAAGGCATGAAAGAGAAGCGAGAGGAGGAATTATGTGATAGAGGTAGTGTTACATGACCGTGAATTCAAGTGTTGAAACCCTTGTGCTTCTGTCTCCCAAACGCATGTGTATATTTAATGGGTTTGGCGGCCCCCTGATTGAGTCAACCAGGTTGAATGAAGATTACTCCAAAAAGTGCTCTGTTTTCCACTTGGGCGGCTTTAGTTCTGACATCATCAGATCATTGGAGAGTGGAGAACTTGATTGGACTTGTCCAGTCCAATAGACTGATTTAGTGCAGCTAGGAAGAAGAAAATGAAAAAGTTCTACTAACCATCACCTCAGCTTTGAACTTGGATGTTTTAAAGGTCTACATCGACTTGGGCTTTTTGCAAGTGGCTGAATGCATTTTTAAATTGCCTGGAAAACTGATGTAAATGTTAATTCCTTAATAATTGCTTGTCCTTGAGCTCTGTTTACTCTCATTCTCTGGGAAATCTGGCATAGAGATTTGATAGTAAGTAGGTTCAATTCAACTCTGTCTTCTGGATTTCTAGAAGGGTTAAATCTCCATTTCCAAATGCAATACTGACTATGAGTGAAACGGAGAGAAAGCGTGCGGTCATTGCTGGCAGAGAAAAAGGTGAGCTGTTTTAATGTATATTTATTTGCATGTATTAAACAACAATCTCCCATTCAATGGAAGAAAATGATGTATGAAGGAGTTATCAGCAAAGTGAAGGGCGTTCAAACAACGCGGATGTACAAATGAATAGTACTGTGTTTATTCACCGGTTGTATCAGTCCGCTCGGTTGTACATCGTTAACGCCAGAAGGTGGCGGCAAATGACGCTCTAAATAAGTGAATTATGTATTGTTTCGTTCAAAAGCCTTGGTTCATTCATAAAAATGTCGCTAGTAGTTATTCGTTTTAAGCATAGATGCATGATGTATAGGCTACATATTAATTCTAAGTGCATTTGGAACTACTTTTTTTGGCGGAGCAACAATAGACACAGTATCTGGCTTCCAAAATATTGGTTTATTAAATAAAAGGACTGTTGTTCTTGCAGTGTAGTTTCTATACGATTTCCTGTCCGCTTTTTGTAAACTGCTGTGCAACTTTTTCTCTAAAAAGTTTTTGTAAACAACATGGTGTTGTATTTTGTACCGAATGCCTCCAATGTACTAGCGACCCAATCAAACTTTCATATAACTCAAGTAGAGTTACTTTTTCCCCTCAAAGGTCAAGCGTTCAGTAAGGTCACGATAACTTTGTGCCCAGGCCTGTCAAAACATGCTGAAGTAAATGTGAAAGAATGTTCTGTGCTCCCAGTAGTCCTCCTCATGCACACAAACACTTGTGGGCTGATGTCATGGCATTCCCCTGGTAGTATCAGAGAAGATAGCCAAAGGCATTGTCTGTCCTCCACTCCAGGAAAAACCATCACGCCACTGCGATGAGCTCACATTCCTGCTGCGCTGCATTTACAGGGTGTGGATCTCGAACAGATTCTGTCACAACTTCTTGCCAAAAAAATGCATCACTACATATTTCTGATTACAAGTAGTGGGGCTGTGCATAATTTGTTGTGTGTGCATGACTTCAATATGATGGCTGTTTGCCGTTGATTCTTGTTTACAGGGCCGGGACCTGGTCGATACATCCTTCCACCGGCTATCGGCTTTGTAGGCCACGATTTCACCAAATTAACAAGTCCTGCCTACTCCTTCCATGGCAGGATGAGTAACAACAGTAAGTTTGTATTAACTTGCAGTAAAATAAAGGAGCTTGGTGGGAAATGACTCCAACAGCATATGTTTTTCTAGCTCACTTAATGCCAGAAAAGTAAAAATCATCTATGTTTGTGTTTTTACTAAAATCATTTAGTTCTTAAACTTGTATTTTGGTATTGTCACCTCTAGAGGGAGACAGACTGCTGTAAATTCCCTTTATTAATCATTGCTGTGTAGAAAGATCAAAATTGATATTTTTTATTTATTTACTTTACAGAAAAGGGTATTATTATGCTTCATTTTCTTGTGTTTTTGATTAATTTTTTTTCAGATATTTAAGGTAAAATATAGATTTATCTTAAAAATACGACTTTATTCATTTATAGAAAAGTAGTTTTTGCATTTTAGGACAGTACGTCATGTTTTAAGATCAGTCAGTGTGTTTCTTTCAGTTAAAACAGCTCAGATAAAATAAATCAAAAGCACTTAAAACCTACAAATTAACTTGTTTAACCCTACAAATAATTAAGTAATAATTCACTTGAATATTCAACAAGTATTAATTATTAATGCTGTGTTTATTCTGCTTTGATTGGACAGTGCATAGCATTGACTGTAGTCCAGGACCTAAATACCACATTGATGCCAAACTGACTCGCTTTGGAAGAGACGGCACTCCTGCCTATTCCATACATGGCCGGACAGAAAGTCAAGGTAGGTCGGTTATTTTGAAGTGTCGTTCTGTTGAAAAGGGTCCTTATTTACTGGTCGATCGAACCACTTCGTGTCAAAACCACCAGGAGACACTTAGCTGGAATGAGCTGGCTGGGTTTGACAGTTCCTAACTCCTGTTGTATCTGATAATTGCAGCAGCAATCTTCTCCACTCCTGGACCAGGAGCATACAGTCCTGAGAAGGCCTCTCTGTGCAGCATCCATCGCAAGCCGCCGTCCCACACCATGGGCTATCGAACACCGTATCGCTCCGTGGACACCGTACCTGCCCCAAACAAATACACCCTGCCTTCTCTCATGGGTTCCAGTGTCTTGACCAAAACATCCAGCGCCAGTTACACCATCTCTGGGAAATGCAGATCTGGGGGTCCGTCTGAGGACTTATCTAAAACTCCAGGTCCTTGTAGATACAACCGCACAGATCCCAGTGTCTATCTCCAGAGGCAGCCGGCGTTCTCTATGCTGGGGAGACATGCTGCTGCAAGGGAGTCCAAAGGGGAACCAGGTCCTGGAAGTCATAACCCAGAGAAAGTCACAGTGCACAAACCCAGACCTCCTGCTTTCTCTTTAGGGATCAGGCACTCTGAGTTTGTGACCCCGTTAATAGTAGATTAATAGTATTTTGAAGGCTATATTTAATTTTTCGTTTCTGCTCAGCTTGATCAATTTCGTTGCATTGTTTAAAAAGGTTTGCCATTTGTCACCGGGAACAGTTTAATCAGTTAAATATGGCAGATGTGAGCACAACTAAAATCATTATTTTAATTATTTCTCACTTTTAAAATGACAAAAGTATAAAAAATTATTTTACAGAACTAAAAATTAATAACTAAATTTTTTTTTATTTAAACTAGTTGAAAACATTCCCAATTTAAATTTTCTTTTAGTTGAACTTTAATGAAATGACTGAAAATGTAAAAAATAGTCACAAAAACACAATTACTAACACACACAAATATATATAGTGCCGTCAAATGATTAGTTGCATCCAAACAATTGTTTACATGTGTACTGTGCATGTTTATGTATATATAGACAGGTGCATGTATATATTTAAGAAAAAATGTTGTTGTATATTAAACATCTAAATATCTTCTGAATATTTACAGTTTTTATTTATATAGATAATGTACATAAATACACACATACTGTAAATATTTTCACGTTTTGTAAAACTTAATCACTTGACAGTATATATATCTTCTGAATATTTACAGTGTGTGTATTTATATAGATAATGTACATAAATACACACATACTGTAAATATTTCATACTGTGAATATTTGCTCTTGCTTTAAATAAAATGCATGTACATTATTTAATGTCACATTACAGATTACAAATTAGGATGCAAATGACTTAATAAAAATAATATTTATTGATTTGTCAACAACAATGAGTAACAAGCAAGCGTTGACTGCTCAACATACAAGTTGGAGATGTTCACAACAGCAGTTCAGCAACACAAATCCTCGTAGTGTACAACAAAAACTATTCCTTCTATTCACGACTGGGGCGATTTACTAGACCTGAAACACCATCCAACTTATTTTACGTGACTTAAGTGTAGATCTAAACAAAACACTTTGGAGGAGGCAGCCCGTTCCCCTCTGGGCTCCTTTTGCCATCAAATCTCCAAATGAAAGGGGGATGGGAAGGAGGAGTAACATTTCATTGCCATAGATCTGCAAATAATAAAACTTATATACAAATCACAACGTATGGGTAGAAATGCACGCGTGGTCAGATTCGACCAAGTAGATTCACTTTCAAAAGACAATCCTCAGATCTCATTCCTTGGGAAGCGGTCTTCGGAAAAGCAGGATGTGAGGCTCTGTATGGATAAATAAGAAAAGGGACATTACGGTTTTGTGGACCAGTTTCTCAAACACTACAGAGCTCAGTAATTAAGTTGTCCAAGTAAGTTTTAAAACACAGACAAACACTGACCTGGTTTATGAATCATGTAATGGATCCAGCCCTGACTTTGCTGGACTCCCAGTCCTCTCCATTCCTCCTCTGACATTAAATGGGAGGACGGCACCAGTTTGGAAAGCTGCTTGGGAAGCATAACATGTCTATGAGGAAGGAGATGGACAATGTTAGTTTATGTAACTTAATATATGCATACTTAACGACTCTTGCAATGGTTTGCCAGGCAACGCAACGCGGTTAAAAAATAAACTTTAAACGGATAATTTTTGGTTATTCCCGGATGTTTCAACATGTTTACAGTCAGACATAGCAACGCTCGTTATGATATTTCGCGACAACTCAGTATAGAAGCGAACTGTTAAGTGAAATAAAACGACTGAAACTCTTCACCTGTACTCGTATTCCTCGTCTGAATACTTGTCGGAATAGTAAATCTGCTTTTTCGCGGAAGACATTGTGGTTAAGCGTTAAATGAAGTCCAAATCCAAGGTGAAATCCCCCAAAAAAGAGTCACGCAGGGCAGTGTTTTCCTAAAGGCGCCGCTTCAGTTTTGAACTCAAACGGTCCCTCCCGCGCTTCTGATAGGCTGAGCCACTCGCCGCGTAAGCTCCGCCCCCTCCGCGCGCGCCCGCGTTTGACAGCAGCAGCAGTAGTCTGGTAACGTTTGCAAAAGACTTACAGCGTATTTAAAATGATTTATTTCGTCTGTACGATATTTACAGACCCTGTTTATTTTGAGACCTTGTTTTTTATGCAAGGAAATGTTTTCTTTGCCAACATTTATTTGTTCATTTTTATTTCTTACTTACGTAAGTTAGGTGTGAAGATGTAAGTGTGAGGCTGAAGTGTGAACCCCAGGGATGCTGTTTGGAAAAAAAAAGTGTGATTTATACAAACAACGCAGTACTTTTCTCTGATTTTCTCCTTCTACGATGTGTGATAGTGGTACCATCCCAGTCAACACGTGAGATCATGCGACGATCACAGTGACATCACACAATGCTCATACTGTGATCCTCAGAATGTGTGTAAAGCGTGAGATCAGTGTGAGTTCATCTAATGCTCATACTGTGATCCTCAG
>JAUCMT010000053.1:8623190-8645902 GCA_032357475.1 Enteromius thamalakanensis
CACACACATTGTGACCACACCATGAGAATATTGTGAGCTCATAGTGACATCATTGTGAGATCAAAGTGTTGACTGGGATGCGTTAACCGTTTCTTTACTTTTGACGGCACTTTATTGATCAAAGCACTCTTCTAAAGCACACGTCACTATTATTCTGTAAATATTACGTAACATAATCACACGTCATTTTACAAACATATCAGTAACTAATAGATTTTTATTTAAAATCCAATACTAGTGATTTACAACGGAAAGTAGGTTAATTTTAGCCATTGCTAGTTCATAAAAACTATTTTTCCAGTCTAAGTAGTAGTATTTCACTGAAATAAACAATACTAGCATTACAATACACCCTATTTTAAATAGACCTGGCTTAAATGGTATATCCCCGTTAACAAGTGTGATTATAAAATGCTTTGTGTAACTAAATCTGTAATGAGCATCTAAAGCCAGCTTCACATGATGTGTGCAAAGATACCAGAAAGCGATGATGTGACAAGATGTTCACAAGATACGTTACTGTTTACAAGAGCAAAACAGAATTACAAGGCTCATCAAGCATCAGACCAAATGTTAAAAGGGTGAGTTAAAGCAACTTCTGTACGCAAGAAAGATTACAAGCTTCACGTTTCACAAAATAAAAAATTTCCTGTTAGTATTGCAAGCTTTGTTTGTGAAACTCATGCAAAGTTGAGACAGGGTTAGCTTTTTGAACATTTGAAAATGGACACATTTCAAAATGAGTTGTTTGAGGTGGCTTTTTTTTAATGTTGTTGTTGTTGTCTTTTTTTCAGATGGTATAACATTTAATGTCACGGCTGCTGATTTGACCACAGTGTTCCTGTGACCTTTTTAACAAGCACATATTGTTGCAGTACAAAATCAAGCAGAGCGGGGAAGGCATCAGAAAGCGTCTCAATTGTCACTTAATGTTTTAGGCATTGGTTTATGCGTATGTGACAATATATGGCTTATTTAGTGTAGTAATATGCATTGTGGTTTTTGTGTGATGTTGTTTGATTTAAAGAACGGCAGATTTATTTTTTGTGTTTTATTCCTTTTTTTTTTTTTGCATGTGGTACTCTTTTGTTGCTTAAAAAAACAAATCAGGCTGGCTAGAACTTTAACCAAAGGTTAACTTCAGTGACTCTTTTGTTAATGAATTACACAGTTTCCGTTTCACAAGTAACACGTAATAACTTTAGTTCAAGCTATGAATTCAAATGAGGAATGCCTTTGTGCATGTTTTAATGCTACGCTATAACAGTCATTCAGTTAAAATGAAAATGCACTTTTTATGCTTTTAGACATGCTAAATGGCATTCAAAAACAAGGAAAGCCACCTTTCAGGAACTCTTAGCAGCACCAACTAGTAGCATCATCATGTCCATGTTTGAAAGCACGCACATTTATACAGTGTTTAAGCATTTTGCAACTTTGCAAATACTGACATTTGTGTGCATTAGACCAGAAAACCAGTAACGTGATTGGTCATGCCAATGTAGGAGGTGTGTGTATGAGATGGTGTGTGTGGTTCGAGTGGTTTCTCTCACTCTTTCAGCTAAAACTTCACATCTCTGAACTCTTATGTGCTTTTACCCTTCCTGTAAATACAAATAAATAGGTTTGCATTTGTGTGTGTGGCTTAATGTAGAGCTGGCATTGCAGACGGCACTAAATTTGGTGAGTTACGCCCGGCTTTCATCTTTCTCTGTTTATTTTTAAATCTTTAATCTCCACATGTCTATATTAAGTATTAACTTTAGCAGTATTTTGTAGAAATGCTTAATATGGGGATGTGGTATACATGCAAGAAGATGTATTTTTATTTTGTGGTATTTTTTTAGGAATGCTAATATTAATATAGTGTCTTCACCCACGCTGACCACAATTTGATGTTTAATGTCATGATATGTTACAGTAGATAATAAACTTGCAGTAAATGTCACCTGTTTGGTGCGATTGATCTATTTATGTATTTGAATTCTTTTTTAAGTAGGATTATTTTTATATCAGATTACAAAGAGGTATTTTGTTTTCCACTTTGACATGAAGTAACACAGTAATATAAATATATTTATATATAGTATATTTATTAATAAACACAAACGTTAACTAGAAAAGTTTCTTTTTTTATATATATGCGGTTAGCTTAACGATAATACCGTAATCAATGAAAATTGAATGAAAAACCAATCAATAAAATGCGTTAATACCATATTAATGTATTTAAGTTTACAAACCCCACTTTTTCATGCATTTACTCTAAAGAAGGCTAATTTAGACTAGAATTAAAATGTAAAAAAAAAAATTCATCCAATTTGGTAAATTTCAGTGCTCTGAATGCTTAAGGCGGAAATGTTCGATTCGAAGATATGCAAATTTTTCAACAAAAAGCATATTTTCAATGGTGGCACATATGTAACTATCTTTTATGTCAGAATGCGACTGAAAACGTTTTTTATGATCCTATTTATTTCAAAATATATAAATACCTTGCAGTTTGAGATCTGACTGTATTCCTTGATGAAACCATCTGCATAGTGGTTCCAGAAAAGTGTGACAATTCACATTTAACTACTTAATCTAAGATCTGAGATTAGATTAGACTACACAGATGCACCCTATGGAAAAGAGTGAAATATGAAGAAAGGGTCAGAGTGCTCCAGAACTGAACATTTATGGCTCCTGGAGGAGAATCGGAGAGTAAATGAGTGAAGTAATCTCGTTTTCTCTTTTTCCTGATTCTATTCACTTTTATGTTCTCCTCTGTGGCTCTGTTCGCAACAAAGATATTGATCCAGGCCGTGACCCTGCACTCCCACTAATTACAAACAGTCGCGGTGACCCCATTCTTGAAGCTAAAATTACCCCAGCTTGGCGTGTATTGTATGTAACAAATGGAAAAGACTAAATCTCTGAACAACACCTTTTAAGAGGTCACCCAAGAGCTGTTGAATTAGGAAAATGTAACACTTGAAAAAAGTGACTCATGAAGCGAGCGTGAGGCTTTGTCAACACCACAAAACGGAGGTTTCCACCAAAATAGTCTGTACACACAGGCAACGGTAAACGGAATATAAAGTATTTTAGGGCTTCCTGTTTATTAGGCCTTGTGGAGTCTTTGCATTTACTTTTTGGGCAGTTGCGAAAAAAAAAAAAAAGCGACGTCAGAGCAAAAGGAAGAGACTATTTGTCAAACAGGCACAGCGTCTTGCGCAAGTCCTGTATATGTGACTACTCTGAGGTTTTCTTGACTTGGCGAGAGAGAGACCAGAGAGAGAGTCTCAGCAATCCGTTCTGCAGCAATATGAAGAACTCTTTGTGAATGAAGAAGCCAGTTATGTTGTTGTCGTGAGGTATTTACAAAAATTAATTTATTTTATGTTAACTGATGTAAATGATGCTTTGACATCCTCATAAATGTACACTGTGTATCGAGCTACTGAGAAAAGTTACAGTAGGATGATTATTTTCTGCTTTAATAATCATTGATGTATATGAATCCTAAAGAAAACTCATTTTCACTTTAATCTCAACTATACTTGAGTCAAAAGTCCCAAGTGTACATCCTGATCTGTAACATGCTATTTCGTATTTTATAAAAAGAATCACCTTGAAATTAACCTTCATTAATCCACTCATAAGTACTTCTTTCTTCTGTGGAAGACAAAAGAAGATATTTTGAAGAATGTTAGGGCACAACTTTGGACCCTATTAACTTTTAATATATGGGGGAAAAACGATTTTGGGGTGAACTATCCCTTCAAGCTCTCTTCAAAAACATGTACCTGTAAAACATCTACTATAATGTAACGAGTTATTAGCGATAGCTAGAGATTGCTCCCAGACAGTGTAGCTAAACATTCACCAGCAGAAACCTTGCCAAACCTTAGCATGAGCATTAACAGTGGAATGCAATTCAAGCACTACTAGCATCACCAAACACAACATTGGGCTACTTGTGGGGACGCTAAAAAATAGTAAAGTTTTGATAGTGCCATATTGTCACAGAAGAGTCGACCTGCTGGGATTGGAGAAAGTATACATGACATGCATCGCCTTTAGCTGCTAAAGCTAGCCGTAGGACTGAATGGGGCTGTGTGTATCAGATTGTGTGTAGGTTAATAAGTGCAAGATGCTGTAAGGAGGTACTCAGGCAGATGTGCATTAGCTAATGTTGCCTGAACACAGCTGGGTTGGGCAGGGCTAATAGACGGACCATAACACTATGACATCATCAAGAGAGTGGGGGGAAGCTGAGCAGAGAGAGAGAGAGAGAGAGAGAGAGGGGGGAAAGAAGAAGAGAGGGAGGGATTGAGCAAGCCACAGTAAGGGACAGAGCAACTGTCAGAAAGCAGAGAGATACAGATAGGACGCAGGGCTAGACTCGGTCCGCACAGAACCTTGCGGATTTCTCCTTTGCTTCCACTGCATCTTTCCTTCTCCCTTTCCCTAGCCATCCCCCCTTCCCTTCCCTCTCCCCCCCTCCCCACTGTCCTCTCCGCTCTGGACCGCTTCTCCGGGCATGCTACTTAAGCCAAAGTATGGCCGCTTCCGGAACGACTCTGTGACCTCCTCCGACGACCTGATGCAGAGCCTAGCCATGAGCGGGAAGGTGGTGGCCACTTCGGTGGCCTCCTCGTCCACGCCTGGCTTGGAGCTGCCGCCTTTGGAGAGCGCTGCCCTTCCTCCGCCTTCGGCCCAGGTGCTGGCCGACTCGCCCGGGCTGGATAGCGAGCAGGATGGCACCACCACCTTCTGCATGCTCATCCCCAAGATGCCCCAGTGGAAGTTCTCCAATTCGTTGCTCAGCCGTAGCCCGTCCAATAGCAGCTCCAGCTCCAATTCCAGCAAGGATTCCGGCAGGGCGCCTCCGACCGATAGTTCCCCTGCCGGGGGTGCGACTGCCACCGGTGGTCCTGTGGCTAGTCTTGCAGCTGTCTTCAACTCCTGTGACCCTGTTTGTGTGGGCCCGTGTTCCCTGCAGGCCTCCAGGAGGCAGAGGGCCAGTCCGAGAGAGTCCAGCGCTGGGGCCGCCGAGGGGAGTCCAGGGAGCTCTGGGAGCTTCAGGATGAGCCGGAGGACCAGGGTGGAAGGAATGTGGCTGGGAGATAACTTCACCCAGAAGGGCAGCTTCCTCAACAAGCCCTCGCAAGGGTGGCTGCACCCGGACAAAAAGATCAGCGGGACGGGAGCTTCATACATCGTTAGGGTGAGTCCCCTCGCTTATCATCTCAAAATCTCACCACGCTTTTCCGCCGAGTGTTGTTTTGCAGGTCTGCAGCGGTGTAATCTGTAGTATTATCGACAGTCATTCATTTACATTCACAGCACCCTCTTATGCAGCTCTGAAGAAGCCGAGAGCAATCTGACTCCCCTCGCAGCTTATAAACAACCGCAACATCTTGTCCTCTCAGAAGCTGAGTTCAGGCAAAACTGCTCATGATATGAGAACAATGGTGCTCTATTCAGCGTAGCTGTTATGTCGGGGTGCAGTAGTTTCAGGAGAAAGGAGGATTATATCATATTATCCACATATATTGCTTTGTGTGGTACAGCGACTGCGTCATAGCGGGAGGCAGGTGTGGTAAACAAACTACAGATGCAAACAGCTAAACTAGAATTGAAGGGAGGCGGGTCTCATTGTATATGACTGAAGTTGATTGATGGCTGTTCGTACGATTTACACTCGATCACAAGATGGACACTCGTGCAATCCCTGAATTTGGGCTTGATATAGATTCTTATTTGAATGCGTTTTTTTCTTAATAATAATAAAAATGAAATTGCCGTTACAGTTAGCGTAGCATGCTAATATAAAGGCAGGTTGTTTAATATGAACATGTGAAGGCCAGTATCTTCAACTCTGGGCTGCATCTCAGTGTATCAAGGGTTACGAGTCTCGGCAGACTATTTGACGTCAATAACAACGATCCTCTCTCTCTTTCTCACCCCTCCACCCCTGCACTCTCATCCACCCGGCTGTGTTGTAGCCACACGGCCCTCTCTCGAACAGTCCAGACTGGGCCTGCGCACGCTCCTTAATTGCATTACACAGGCAGCATTCATTCGTTTATTGAATTACATTTAATCACAGTCATTTGTATCACATGTGTTACAGAGGAAACTGGGGTGGAGTGGGGGGGTGTTGTATGTTAGCCAAAATAACACTGTGACAGGATGGTACACCACAAATAAAAGGGTTTTAGATCAGGCATACATTTTATTGCGTTGTTCGACCTACTGTGACGAGCGCATGCTAGCAGCTAGATACGCGAAGTTTAAAAAAAAAAATTCAAAGTGTTTTTTTTTTGGTTTTGTTTTGTTTGTTTTTCAAATACCAATATGAATATGCAGTACTAGGCTAAATTAAATGATTCCTAGATGACAAACGTTCTTAGAAATAATAGAAGACTACAAGACACAGACATTTTAAAGCAGGCCCCACGAATTTTGTAAGTTACACCTACAGCAAAAACATTTCCTGTGCCTTCACTGTCATAGAAATATGTATGTGTATGTGTGTGTGTGTGTGTGTATACATTTCAGCATGACGGAACAAGTAAGCATCATTCAGTGATGTCACAGGTGTTGTAGCTGTGGTAAGTGCATGATGGTGTTTTTTGTTGTTGTGCGGGGAGTTGAATTTATAATGCAGCAAAAGGGCATGAGGCTTTGATGAGAAGGAGACGCAGAAGGGTTTCAGTAAAACAAAAAAGGAAGAAGTCTAATCACACTGATTGAACACTTCCCGCTGCCGACTAATCTAGTTAAGATGTCTGCAATAGCTCGCTTGGAAAGAAATGGGCTGGTGTCAAGATAAAAAATCAGCTGACTAAAGCTTAAAGGTACAGTACATCCAAAAAGGGAAATAAAAAATATTTTTTCAGACCATCATGGCTTTCTTTCATCTGTGGAACACAAAAACAAAGACATTTTGAATATGTTTATTCATTTATGTCATTGTATAGACAAGCAGCTCTTCAAAATATCTGTGTGCATGAGTGTGTGTGTGTGTGTGTTCCAGATAAGAACAAAGAAAGTTTTTGATCAATGTAAGGGTCCAAAAATGAGGGAATTTACATTTTGGGGCTGTACTGTCCCTTTAAGACAAAAGGGGTGAGCGCACAAGATGTGAATGTTTTGTTAGGGACTGATTTATATTCATAAAGAATGGTTTCATGGTCATAATCGGTTCTTGGGACTTCCCAGAGGCCTTCTTATATATTTGTTAAAGACGAAAACAAAGAAGATGTTGATTTCAGGAACAGAAACATCAAGAACTGGTGTCTAATAGTTATAGTTCACCCAGCTGTACACTTTACTCACCTTCATGACTTTCTACATAAATGTCCATACACTGGAAGTCAATGGGTTCCGATGTTGTTCGGTTGCCAGTGTTTATCAAAAAAGTCCTCTTTTGCGTTTCACAGAAGAACGAACGTCATGAGTGTGAGTAAACGATGACTGAATTGTCTCTTTAAGCTGGTGTAACTGCGATAACTAAGTTGACCCATGATCTTTGCTTTGTGTCGAGATGTAGGCCTCAGAAATCCTTTACCAAGACAACAACAAATGATCTGGGATTACCCTCGCTAAGCATCCGTAACCACAAACACCGTTATTCAGACATATGTTGCATTGTCATTGTGGGGGTGGGCATTTTACGTGATGTTCCTGCGACACTTTTGAAGGCATTAGTGATTAACTGTGGAATGGATATTCCCCTACACCTTCACCAAAGCACTTTACATGTCCCAGAAGGGCCAGACTGCAGTAATACCTCTTGCCCAGTCCACCCCCCACCACTATGATGCGGTTATTGCCGTCAATCTCCTCACGCTTCGCGGTAATTACCTTCCCCGGCACAGCTATTATCCCGTCTTTTTCAGAACTGCCGAGAACAAGCTGTCTTACTGAAATTATACGTTTAGTATTTATCTGTAATTATGCGCGTATGCAGTGCTGGGTGCACCCTGCTGCCGTGAATGTGCTTAAACCGTCCTTGTGTTTGTGAGGGAGAGAGAAACAATTGTTGCTTTTGTTTCCAGCAGATAAATCATGGACTCTGGCTCTTGCCAGCAGGAATTAGATACATATTTCCATGAAGCAATGATGACCTCTGGGAAATTAAAACTAATTATGTATAATGAAAGTAATGTGTGTCATTTTGTGTTCTCCTTTTTTTTTGCAGTACATGGGCTGCATTGAGGTTCTGAAATCGATGAGATCTCTGGACTTTAGTACTAGGACACAGGTCACAAGGTAAAGTGTTTTTTTGTTTGTTTTTTGCTAAACCTGCAGTAGATCAGTTTTAAGCATTTTTAAAAATTTTAATAGTTTCTTGATTGTACACAAATAGCTCCCCCCAATGTTATTATTTTGGGTCAATCTGCTTAATAGTTTATTTAGATTTAGATACTGTTACACACTGTTTTGTTTTTTAATAATTAAAAAAAATTCATTATTGTATTGTTTTCATTATTATTTAATTTACAGATTATGATTTTGTTGTTGTTGATTTTTTATTATTATTTAATTTTTGTTTATTTTATATTTTTCTAACTTTTTATTTAAGATTTTTCTAACTTTTAACTCACAATTTATATATATATATATATATATATATATATATAGGTTTTTGTTTTATATATATCTATATAAATCTTCATAGTTATTTGATTTTAATTTAATTTCTTAATTAAATATAATTTTTTATTTTTATTCAATATCAAAACTTTCCCCTAAAATAATGTTTTGTTTTTTTATTTTTAGTGGGGTTTTTGTTTATTTTTGTTTATTTATTATTATTATTATTTTTATTTTTTTTTCTTTCTCACAATTAAATTTTATTTTATTTATTATATGTTTTTTCATTTGGATTTTATTACTCACTGTGTAACACACCTGTTATTCACATATTTTTTGTTTGCTTGTTTGTTTTTGCTGAGCACAATTAATTTTCTTTATATTTATTTTATTTGAATTAAATTTTTTAATTAAATATTATTTTTATTATTATTCCATTTAGAAATTATACCCTCTATAATGATGTTCTGTTTAGTTTTTATTTTTAGTGTTTTGTTTGTTCGTTTGTTTTAGTATTTTCATTTTTTTTATTTTAGAATTTTCTGACTATTAAATTTCGAATTTTCTCACAATTTCTCACAATTATAACTTTTGTTTGTTTTGTTTCATTATTTGCTTTTGTTTCGTTTATTTGACCATTTTCTGATTTGTTTTAAATTACAAATATTTCAGTTTTCATGTTTTATTTTAGAGAATGATTTGGTATGTTTTCTGTGTTAAGAATTGACGTATGACGGGCTAACAGTTAGTTGTGACATTATGCTAGTTTTCAACAGATTATCACTTTGCAGCTCTTTTTTTGTCTTCCACATGTACGTTTGTATTCATATATCAGCTTGATAGCATTATTTCTTATATGTGCGTGTTTATTTATATCTGTTAGAAGCATGTGCATTCTTGTAGGGAGGTGGGGCGGAGCTCCAGAATCCCGAGGGGAGCAGCGGAGTCCCTTTCCCTGCCCTTGTTCATCGATCAGCAGTAACCCGAACCCAGTGGCCCTCGATGGGCTTAAAGTGCAGATAGCACAGGCGAGATGGAGACGGAGTGATACAGCCATATATTATTAACGACTCCCACTAATGACTGAGGAGGCCTACTGGGGCCTAAGATGATGCAGATGCACGGGGTGGAGTTAGACTTGATAAACACGGAGGACTGGAGAAGAGTGATTGTTTTGAGTATAGAGCGGCAGTCTATTATGACATTATAATGGTTATAATGGGAATGCTTGGAACAGGCTGCATATTTAGCCAGAATCTATTTTGCAGCACAAACGGGCGGCTCGTAAATCAGCTGATTTGCGGCGCTCTAGGGAAATAGGGAAGCATGGGTGGGCTCTCTCATTTGTCATTGTCATGCAGCGTGGCCAATGAGCAATTTTTAATACGATCCAAGAGGCGAAACACACACAGGCGCATAAGCTTGCAACAGAAACACCTAAGTGCAAATGATCACAATAACACTATGAAGTGCGCAGCATTTATTGGAAACATTCCCTGGAAAGTCCTTTGCTGGGACAGTTGGCACTTTTAAAATATTAATGGGTTATCTGATAGCACGCTGGGGTTTCGAAGTCACTCAGTGCGCTGTTGACCTCATAACCCACGTGCCGCTGTGCCAAATTGCCATTGATATGGTTTCAGAAATTACATTTTTGGTTTTAATTACGTGTGTTATGGCGGGTTTTCAAAGTCTAAGACAGTGGGCCTCCCTTTTGACTCAACTTACCCAATGCTAACCCCCCCTCCCCAAACACACACACATGCACAAAGATACACCGAATACAAGGAATACATCCCCGCGTCATTTTTAAAATTCGAACACCTTGTTTTCTATGAGCGTACACATACCGGCGGTGCCTGGAAACCATTCAGAAAATGTGGCGCAATGCATCATTTTGTAATTTTACAAAATCTTTCAGAGTTTTTTCTGAACCTTGAAACGTTAATATTTTTCTCTGGAAAAAAATCTGCAGGTTTCCCTCGTTTATCTGTAAATAATTCATATATCTTCCTACTATTTCCCCCGACGCAATTCATATTGCTGGGAGTAACATGAAGCTGCAGACCCGGAGACCCAACTGCACTCTCAGACCTGCACTTCCAGACCTGCCGCTTTTTAAAACAGTGCCACCTGCTGTTTGGATGATTACTTAACCTGAATTAAATTGCTGACAGATTGCAACTTACACGTTTCTACTATAAAATATTACGGTATTATTGAATGCATTATTATATTGTAAAGGCAGGTCAAAGACAGACAAAAGACGGTTTGTGTATCTTCTGTTTTAATTAGAACAAAGAGCAACTGTTAACAGACGCGCCAAACTAAACTGAACTAAACTGTCTCACTTCTGGGTTTTCCTGACTTGAACTACCCCGTATTACTGGTTATATTACCCCGTCTTGCTGGTGCAACACAATAACAACTATTTCTCCATAACTATAAATAATATGCGCTACAATATAAAATATTATACATTTAGGCGTTTTGGCGTTTTTCTTATTTTTTTTTGCTTTGCTTAGATTTGTTTTGTTTAGTGTGTCAGCTGTTTTTATTGTTTTGCTTTAATCTGTTTATACACATGAAAAATAAACACATGGGCCCCTGTTTGTCGACCTGCTTCGAATAATCATCATGCTTAGCCTCAGACTCCTGAGATTCCTCACTTGATTATGAATCATTTATTTTTCAGAAATGTATTATGGTTTATTCAGATATGTGAGATTGTGAGATCTGATAATACTTCTCTAATAGTGCTCTTTTTTTCTGTTTGTGTGTGTTTGTGAACACAGGGAGGCCATCAACAGGTTGTGTGAAGTAGTACCTGGAGGAAAAGCTGCCTGGAAGAAGAAAGTAAGTAAGAAAAAAAAGTCTAATTTTGGCCATTTTTTTGCTATAAAGCATAAATCTAAGAAAACGTAGTGACAAATTTTTGTTTCGCTGCCCATTTTAGACTAGCAGTAAAACCCTCCAGTCTATCATGGGGAAGAGTAACCTACGTTTTGCAGGAATGAGCATCGGCGTCAACATCTCCATTGATGGCTTGAGTCTCCTCGTTCCCACCACACGACAGGTCGGCCTCCTCTCGTGCTGGATATCCCTTCAAACCATACCAGAACCAAACTTTTCTCACTTGTGTAGCTTTGGAAAGTTTGATTCATTTTAGCGAATCAGGTTAAATTCAGATTCGGATATGTTTATAAATGTTTCACTGATTTAAGTTCCTCTGCAACTCTGTAGTGAATAGTTATACTGTATGTTTTGACTTAACTGCTTAAAGTGTTAATTCTCCCAAAACTGAAAATGCTCTCATTAATTACTCACCGTCATGTCATTTTAAATGGTCATTCATAAAATGGTGGCAAAGACTGACCCGGAAAAGATGAAATCGTTAAATTAAAGTAATTATTTTTGTTTTCTTTGCACACAAAAAGTATTCTTGTTGCTTCATCAAATTAAGGTTGAACCCCTGATGTGACACGGACTGTTTGAATAGTCCTTACTTACTTTCGGGGCCATAAAACAGATTAATTTCAGTTCTGTCTATGGAGGGTCAGGATGCTTGCGGATTTTAATTTGTGTTCTAAAAATAAACAAAGATCTTACGGCTTTGAAATGACACAAGGGTAAGTAATTAATGACAGCATTTTCATTTTTGGGTGAACTTATCATTTAAATGAGCTTTTTCTAGTTTTACAAAACTTGTTAATAATTTATAGTAAATAGTTTTTTATATATATATATATTGAGCCTTTAAGCAGCTTCAGAACTTTTTTAAATTTAGTTATTTTTTTAAGTGCTAAATATCGTTCGAACTAAAGACATCACATCATCTCCCTCTCCTGTATTTATGTTAGGTGATTGCTCATCACCCAATGCAGTCCATATCTTTTGCCTCTGGTGGAGACTCGGTGAGCCCTCTTCTGCTTCTTTAATGCCTCTTTAACAAATGCCATCTGATTCTCACTCTGACTTGCTCTGGTGCTGCAGGATACCCCTGATTACGTTGCTTATGTGGCCAAAGACCCTGTCAATCAAAGAGGTATTTTATTATTACATGAATTTTTTACATTTAAAAAATGTGTTTGTATTTATTTCATATATACACTTTTAAATATTTATGCATATTATGTACAGATTTCCCTTTCTGTTTTGTGAGCAATGTTACCTTTTTCTCATCTCCCCAGCATGTCACATCCTGGAGTGCAGTGATGGTCTCGCTCAGAATGTAATCAGTACCATTGGCCAGGCATTCGAACTGCAGTTCAAACAGTACCTACACAGCCCGCCCAAAGCCATACCCACCATGGATAGGTGAGATTCACCTAATTTAGCATAAACCATATAGTCTGCTTGAGTTTCAGAGCGCATCACAACATGAAAATGGCGGTAGCATCGTTTCACCTGCAGTTAACACAGAGCTTCAGTTCTGAGCAGTTTTGGCAAGGTTGAAACAGGATACACACGGGTTGTGTTTCATACGGCCATCCTGTTTTGATTCCAGACCGTTATTTAAAGCTAAATTCATTTAAGGAGCTCTCAGAAACCACACGACTGCTCAGTGTCACATCATTAATGGATCATTTCTTTCCTTTTGTTCTGTTTCAAATCATCGTTGTGGCATGGGCTTTCTTGACTTTAATAAACATAACAGGGTGGGCTGCTTTGTATAAGCAGCATCCTAAGCAAGACGACAGCTGTGTGTGCTGTTAGCATGTTGCTAAGCTAACAATTTCAAACTCTACAGCTGCAAACGAAGTCCGTTTCCAATTGGCGGCAGTGTAGCGATGTTTAAAGCACATCTCACACAACTTGAACCTGTGGGGGAAATTGTTTACCCTCACTAAAACGACTGGATTTTGCTCACTCAGAACAACAGGAGATGTGACCTGAGCTTTAAAAACAATGCACATAAAGCACACGCAAATATTAGGTGATATTGTCAATCTTCAAGTACATGCTACCAGATAAACAGTTTTCTGTTGATACGTATCAGTACCAAATGATTAGTAGATTAAACTTTTCACTGATCTCTAAGATGATAGCTTTATTTTATGGTTAGGACCATACGAACAGAAGAGTCGGCGTGGGGTGATGACGAGGAATCTTCTGAGCACGATTACTACAACAGCATCCCAGGAAAGGAGCCTCCTGTGGGGGGAGTGGTGGACTCTAGGCTCAGGCCTCCTGCGGGCCTACTGGGTCACGTCCAAACGCAACCACAGAGCAAAACCGCTCAGGTAAACTGTGTATAGACTTTATTATAGATGCGTGTGGATTCCTAGTGCTGTCTTTATGAACAGCATGGAGTTTGTGGAGACAGAAACATCCATTTTCGTGAGGGGTGTTAGTTAGCATAACGCTAATGGCTTCAAGCGAATAGCTGTTTATGAATACAGCACATTCTGTATTGAAAGCTGAAAGCCCATATGCCATTTGTTGGAAATGAGCACTTTAGTTATCAGTGCTTATTTTTAAAATTACTTAACCCTTTGAATCATTTGACCTCTCAAACCGGACTTGTCAAACCATCTATCATTATTTGCTTTAAGTACCTTCTGCACTCCCAAAAAATCTATATCTTAATTTCTATCTATCTATCTATCTAAACAAGTGGGCTGTACTCATGCCTGTATCAAAGCCAGCTCTGGAAACTGACCTTAGACCTGTGCTTATTTTTTTTAGATGGGGTCACTGGCCAAAAGAGATGGAGGCAGCCTCCCTGCCGCCCACTTGTGTTATGAAATGCACTGGGACACGGAGAACAACAGCAGCTCAAGTGAGACGCCTGCTGGTTAATCATCAGTATTGCTTTACTCTTTGAAGTGATTTCTGAGCCTTTTACTAGGTTTGATTTTCTAAATGTTCCCCTCTAATTGCTTAGTTATTTACACTCTTTAAAAATTTTTTCCAAAAGGGGGTTTTCACAGCAATGCTTTAGGACAGGGGTCCAGACTTGTTCCCCAAGGGCCTTAGAAGAACCATTCTGGGTTGCACATAGAACCTTTCAGTGAACATTCCATTAAAGAAACATAGTGTTTAATCTAAAGAACCTTTTTTCCTCAGAAATGTTCTATGGAATGCTAAAGGTTCTACATGGAACCATTAATGCCAATGAAGATTTATTTTTAAGAGTGTAGTAACTTGTTTGTTGTCCTTTCACTATTTCTCTAGCTCTGACGTCCGATGGTTACCTCCGAGCAGACGGTCACCCTGCAGGTAGCCGCGATTACGAGGAACATTTGTATGTAAACACCCAGAATCTGGACAACATGGAGGCCTCGATGGACGCCCGAGGAGGACGCAGATCTGAGAGTCCAAAGAAAGACATTTTTGATATGAGTGAGTCCACTACAAGTGACTGTATACTGATTCTATATGTTTCAGAAATGCGTTAAGTACTGTTTACAACCCAACAGGGCCATTTGAGGACGCCCTGCGTCTACACGAGGCTGGAGGAGTTTGTGTGTTGGAGGACAAGTGGCCGAGTCCACCACAGCGCCGGGCTCCAGTCGCCCCCACGGAGGACCAGCTGAGGCGGGAGATGTGGTACCACGGCCGCATGAACCGCAGGGATGCAGAGAACCTGCTGGGAAGAGATGGAGATTTCCTGGTGCGGGACAGTGCCACTAACCCGGGCCAGTATGTGCTGACTGGGATGCAGTGTGGGCTTCCCAAACATCTGCTGTTGGTGGATCCTGAAGGAGTGGTGAGTGGCGCTTCAAGCTGTAGATTTTGACGAGGTTCCAGTTTGTCAGAGTTGGGTTTCCATAAACTCACAAAGTAATCAAAGAAGTTCTCATCAAAAAGGAGATTTTTGTACAGATATGTGGAATCAAAGTATATTTCACTATTGATATGAAAGCAATCCAGCCCTTATCTGCCTGATAAGTTAATGAGTATCAATGATTTCGGTTCATGATAAAAACAACAATAATTAAATGAATGTTTATATTTTTATAGCATTAATAATATTTTAGGAAACAATTACAAAAATGCGCAAAAATAAAATAAATTATATACGCTAGATAAAAAAAATGCTAAAATAAAAGCAAAAATTAAAAACAGCTATTATTATTATTATCATATATTTAAAAATATATTATTTTATTTGTATAGCACTTTTCATAAATTAAATAAATCACAGGACACAATATAAAAGTATTTTTGAAATATATATCAAAATGTAATAATTCTACAAAATGAATTAAAAACTAAACAAATAAAACAATTGAAAATGCTACAGAAAAAACTGAAAAAGCAGAATATTATACAGTATATAATAGAAATATAATGTTATTCATAAACTAATAAAAAACTACATGCATGAACGAACGGATATATATGCTAAAAATTTAAGTAAAAAATTTAAAACAGGAATTATTATTATTAAAAAGTTGAAGAATATTATTTTTACTTTTACTTAGTAAAAAAATGCTAAAATGAAGTAAACGATAAAGAGAAGAAATGAAAAAAAAAAAGTATTATTCTTAAAAATAATTAAACTTTGAACCATCAAATTATGAAAAGGTCCTTAAACCACGCCAGGTCACATTTTCTTTGTATGACCTTATTTTTTTCCATTCTTCATGTAATTTTTCATTAGGTTCGGACTAAAGACATGCTTTTTGAGAGCATCAGCCACCTGATCAACTACCACCTGACAAACAAGTTGCCGATTGTTGCAGCGGAGAGCGAGTTACACCTCCAGCAGGTGGTCTGCAGAAAGAACTGACTTCCTGTGTAAGCCCATATAGAGTATATGGTAAGAAGTTCACAGCATTTTTCTACAGATTTTCAGAACTGTTTATTTGGGTAATTCATCTCTTATACATTGTGTTTTTTTAGGGTGCAAGGCCATCCCCAGTGCCGCCAATCTAGAGGCCCCACACTATTGCCTTAAACAGACTCTGAGCTTCCACTTGGACTTGTGGGATATCGCTGTTCCTTAGGCATCGACCACAAACAGTTTTCGGCATGTCTTGCTCAATCCACCCCTTCTTCTACAGAGAAGACCCCAACTGAGAGTTTGGCATTGGGAAATAAAGTGCTTATGAACACTTTATCCCAGCAGACTGTTCTTGGCATTGCCTCTCAGAAATGTGAACTTATGTGAAACACATGAGACAGTCCGTCTTGTTCCCTTCCTTGACATCCATACGAGCGCTCGTCGTCGCTGAGCTGTTGTTTCTCAGTGTGATGTATTCAGTAACCGTGCCTCTGATCTTCTCAGATGGTCACCGCTGAGACTCTGGACATCATTGTGTTGTGCTTACCAAGGGTTTGCTCTCAGGATGCAGTGTTTGTTAAAGACGTTATATAAAGCTCATAAGCTCAGTCGCTCTAATGCAGTCGTATTAAATGCACATGTTTCATTTATGAACTCAGGACCAAACGTTTGGGTCATGCTCATGTGATATTCCTCTTTTTTAAAGCCTAGTGATTCAGACACGCATTATACTTCACAACACTTTTATGTTTAGTCATAAACAACTACACACAATGAACACGGTTTTGTTTAAAGGTGCATTCAGTAGTTTAAAAAAGAAAAAACATGGTCGCATTATTAAAACATAAGCACATACATAAGCATATGCACTGCTTAATCAGAGGTCAGTTCTAAACGAAGCTAATTTTATTGGCAGATGTGGTGAATTTGTAAAAATACAAATTTGAATTTTATGCGAAATCCACATGGTGAATTTCAATATGAATTCACCCGATCAACCACCAGCTGACAAACAAGCTACTTACGTAACAAGCTTTAATGTGAAGTTTACTCAAAGTGCGAAACACAGTAGTTTTTAACGTAAGTAATGTTTAATGGTGTGCCCAAACCAAATATCACGTTACTCCCTCTTGATTACTCAGAATGATTTAGGTGTCACTTGTGCGAATAAAATCATTTCATAATGCTTTTTCTGTGTCAAACTGGACTCCTCGCTCATTGTTTTATGCGTCGACGCAAATTTTCCACTCCAGTTGAAAATGTCCAAGATGTTATTGAGGCGTATCACCACTTTTTATGTCAATTGTGTCTCCCGTGCGAATGTGCGTCTATTGGTGTGTTTGCATTGATTTAGCATTTACTTTTGCGAATAATCAAGTTCGCTTTTGGTGCACACACCATTACTGGCATAAAAACAACATAAAGCTCTCCTCCATTTTCTGATAAAACCCACAACGTGTCGCGAATTTCCCGCGGTCTGGTGATTTGAAAATGTATTCTGCTTTACCAGTTAAGATAACATGAGAATCTGTCCCTCTACAACCCGAAAGTTGGAAGAAAACAAAAAACATTTAACACCATGTGGTTTTGGAACTGAAAAGTACACAAGAAGCAGCAATGCTAACGCTAGCTAACTACTGAATGCACCTTTAAAGTCCTCATATGCACTATTTAGATTTATCTGGGCACAAACATCAACCACTTTTTATATACATTTCAATGAATAGTTAATGTCAAACCATCTTATTTCAACCTAAAAGCTGCTTTCTGTAGAATTGTCATCAACTGAATCCTGCCTCTATAAGTGTTTAAATATTCTGGTTGTATAAAAAGAAGAGTCTTGCTTAATACACTGTATAAAGAACCACATTTTCTTTGTCTTCCCCCACTATCCAAAAAGATTCCAGTGCCTTAAAAGTTTTTTTTTTTTACTCTTACTCACTTACTTAGGTTTTATACATACTTTCTGTGTAAGCGTTTGCGGACAGTATGCCAGCAGCTGAATTCAGAATAGCACAGCATACTTCTCTTCCTATTTCAGCAATATTAGAATATGGCAGAAAAAGAATAGGGTTTATCTAGTTAGCATATTTAAATTAGAATCAGATAGTAGATGCTATAGCTACACTATTTAGGTTCAAAAAGCATCTAAAAAACAACGTCAATTTCAATACACATACTTGGGCTTCTTGCTCCAGCCTAGCAACTGACATTGAGATAAATGTGAATGCTAGCGGGTAACTTTCTCCAGTTGTAGACTTCATTGCCACCACCAAAAACCACTTTGCTTTCTCAGGATGTTGTTTCTCTATGTTCTGTTACACTGATCTAAAAGCATTCTCAATAAAACTGGACAGGAAGGGAAAAGTAAAAGGAAATGTTTGGTCTATTTAAAAAAAAAAAAACGGTACTCCCAAAATGCAAATGTTGCCCTCATTCTCCATATGACTTGCAATGCTTGTAAAATCACTTTTGTGTTATCTTTTAGAGAAAATACAAAAGAGTGGCATTTATTTGAAACAAAAAGCTTTACCAATAGCTTTTCTGTCTCTTTCGATCAATTTAATGCATCCTTGTTGAATAATATATTTAACAAATCTGAATTTGCACAAAATATTACTCTGATTTCAAAAAACAGACAGGAAGTATCAACCGCAGAGTTGCAAAGAAAGGCACGTCAGAAGCATTTCTCCATTTATTGAAATGTGGTACAAAAGTATCTGTGTTGTCCCTCATAAATCATCACATACAGGAAATATAATCTTCTCTGTAATGTTCCAAAACTATATCTTCTCATTCACAGTTTCAGTGCCTCTTGTTGGCGGTGCACAGTGGTGATACACTTCGGTTCCAGGGTACGTACAGCAGTCACAAACTCTTTGCAAAGCACTAATTTTGACCTTTCTGTGACATACGGAGAATTTGAAGCAAAAGCGCCTGAACTTCTTCATCCATGCGGCCCTGTTAAGTCATAACCAGATACATAGGTGTGAGTAACATAAGACGTTCCTGTAGCTGTAAGAGTGGGTTATGGGTCTCACCTGTACAGCTGCTAATAGATGAGAACGATATACTGAAACGACAGCCTTGTGTTTGCGCTCCCAGTCCTGAGAACAAGAAACAAGGGAAACCTTTAAATAAAGTTTATTCATTTAAACGCGCACACTTTTAAAAAATAAAGGTTCTTCATTGGCAATCAATGGGATCCATTCCACAAAAAGTTGTTCTTCTACACTCTAAGGTTCCAAAAGGTGTCCTTCTCAGAAGAACTTTTCCCCAAAGAACCTTTCCTTGGAACAGCTTTTAAAGAACCATTAGTTTCTTCAAGTGAACAACATTTAAAAAATCAGAAAGACTTTTTTCCCCACGATAAATAACCTTTTGTGCAAGGTTCTATGGATCTTAAAGGTTCCTCGTGGAACCATCAACGCCCATAAAGAATCTATTTAAGCTCGTAATTTTCAATAAAGCTGAAAAAGCAGCACCTGGAGTTGCTGTGTTAATGCGGTCACACGGTTCTGCAGTGCCAACTGTTGTCCAGGTATCCCTGAGGATGGTGGCGATGGAGAACGTGCCAGTGGAGGAGTCAAAGCCCCCAGAGCCTCCTTCAGACGAAAAACTTCCTTAGATAACTCTGTGATCTGCAGGGAGATGGTAAGAAAGCAGAAAAAGAAAAAAGAATGGATCATTCACAGTGATCTGTGAGAATAGGCAGGCGCTAAAGTGTTATTTTGATGGAATTTACTGGTGCGATTCTCTGATTGGCTGATTGTTTTCTAGAATTATGGGTAATGTAGTTTGACTTTGACAAATGCATTTAGCATCGATTAAAAACCTTGTAGCACACACTAGGTCTTTTTTATGGTTAATAAGGTTGTTGTTAAAAATCAATTACCCTATTGAGAAAAAATGAATGGGATTTTACTTCCAGAACCCAACTGCTGCACTCTATTCACAACTCCCCTCCTATGGCCTCATGGGATAGTCAAGTGTCCATTAGTTGTGCACTTCAGAGTCTCACTGGAGGACATCCAGGTACTTATTGCTTACTTTTTTTTATCAATACTGAGAATTGAGATGTACTAGTGCAAGTAGGCATATTTTTTCCCATCACACCTTGCGGTCTTTCTCCTTGATGAGCCCCTGTGAGTCTTTTATGTCCTGGTGTAGCTGTTGGATGTGGGTAGACTCGGCCTGAAGATCCGCCAGCTGCTTTTTAACTGCCTCCAGCTGGGACTCAGCCACCTGACGCTCGCTCTTATTAAATAAAGCCTCCCGCTGAACCTGGAACACCTGCGGGAGAATACTTTTTTTTTATAAAATTGGTTCATTTTTAACTTAACTGCAGATAGGTGAAGTGGAAACTGTTATAAACAACATCAAGGACAACACACACCTCTGTGCAGGTCTTCTCATGCTTGCGCGCTAGATCGGCTAACTGGGTGGTCACGGTGTTGATCTCAGCCTGTAGGGATAGTCTCTGGGCCTCATGGTCTTCTTTGGACACCAGTCCTTGTTCTAAAGCTTTCTGCGATCGTAGCTCTTTCAGTTCCGTCTCTTTTTCACTCAGAGACTCCTGAGCCGCTCTTGCACTCTGCCGACTCTCCTCTAGAGAGCGCTCTAACTCTGCCTGAAGTGAGAAAGAATCAAGCTCAGAAACCATAGTTTAAGGATGTCCGAACCTGCTCCTGGAAGGTCAACGTCGTGTAGAACTTAACTCCAACTTCCCCCGACACGCTACTTAACTAGGGCTGGAGCTAAACTCTGCAGGAAAATGGCCCTCCAGGACCAAGAATCAATTTATTCGAGCGTTTTATGAATCATTTTGATGATTCGGTTCCCAAGAATGATTTATTCACAATTGGACAATGCCACATTTCAAAATCTTATGTAACTTACCTTGACTTTATCATGCTCTTCCTTGCTAACTGACTCTTTTTGCACAGCCTTCAGCTCAGACTCTAGTTTGGCGAGCTCAGTTTGAGCTTGCTCGCGCAGTGCTCGCTCTCCTTGCAGCTCTTTTTCTGTTTGCGCGAGCTGCTGGGCTATTGCGGACAGTGTCTCCTGGTGTTTCACCAGTGGTATTGCATCTCTTAGGTGTAGTTCATCCTGAGCCCGGCTTTCTCTCTCGGCACACAGGCTGTCCAGAGCTTGTGCCGCCTCTTGCCTTGCAACTTCCAGCTCCTCCTGTATCGCCTCTAAGGTTCGTCCGCCTGGCGACAGGTGCAGGGAGTGCTCTGATTGGTCAAAAAAACTGGAGTTATATTTAAAGGCAGGAATCAAATGGATATTTCGGAGAGCCTCAGAGAGACAACAGGAGCACTCACCAGATGCAATGGAAACCTCTGAGCTCTCGGACGGGTCCTCGTCGTCCTCATCTTCGCCAATGTGGGATGGTGAGCGGAGCCTTTCCAGCTCCAGTAAGGCCTGGTTGAGTCGGGTAGCCACTTCGGCTCGTTCGTGAGCTAGCTGGTTAAGCTGAAGGCCCAAAGTGACCTGAACCTCCTCAAACTTACCTCGAGGGACGCTCTCCTTCAGTGCTCGCTCAAGTTCTTCCACCCGTCCCTGCAACCCGTTTACCGGTGCTCCCTTGCCCTCCTTGTGCCCTGCCGTCTTACTTTGCTCCAGGGCTTTTTCCAGCTCTTCCACCCGCTTTTTAAGGCTCACAACTGTCTCTTTCTCCTCCTCTCCCTCTTCCCCTTTCTCTTTATTCTGCAGAGCTGCCTCAAGTTCAGTCACCCTCTGTTTCAGCTGTTGGATGGTGTCATTGTCACCATTACGAAGCCCCTCCCCATCTGTCTTTTTGCTGGCTAGCTCTGCCTCCAGCTCCTGCACCCTTGCTCTCAGCTGCTGGTTCTCCAGATTTATCCCTTCCTCAGGGGACTCCGAGCCCCCTTCAGGCTTCACTCCTGCTTCCTCCACTGAATAGACTCCCAGACGCATCTGTTCTTTGAGTTCCTCTAACTCGGCCTGGGCTTGAACCAGCTGTTCCTCCAGAGCTTTTTGATCTTTCTCCTCAGATCTAAGGAAAGCAACCGTTGGGAAAGCAAACATTTTAAATACTTGAAAGGATTCAAATGTGCATGAGTGACTGATAATAGTTAGATTAGGTAAGTCCCAGTTTCAACTTCCTTGTCAATAGGGGTAAGAATCACCAGAGTATCGATTCATTTCCCACATCTCTACTTGTTAATGGTAAAGTTTCTTAATTTTTATTTCCATAGGTTTATTTGCTAAGTAGGTGCCAGTTCCAACATTTTTTATCAATGGTGAAATATGTTTTGGTAATTTTAAGTAAAAATAGAGTAAACTAGGGCTGGGCGATATGGCAAAAAAAAAAATCTAGGTTTCTTCATAAAGTTTGGCCGATTCACGATTTCGATTCCGA
>JAUCMT010000053.1:8646002-8657030 GCA_032357475.1 Enteromius thamalakanensis
TATTCTGCCATTGGTGCAATTACAATGTATCTAATATTTAGATTAAAAATCGCGATACCTCGATTTAAGAAAAAATTCAATCGTCTTAAAATGCAAATTCGAATTAATCGAAAAAATCTAAAAAAATCGCTCAGCCCTAGAGTAAACTTAGGATTTACATTCAGCTATTTTTATGCAATATAACTGAATTCTAAATGGGCTGTTTTTAAAAAAGTCAAATAATTAGTAGCAAACAACACCAGAAATGTCACATAAAAGTTACAAATGCACACTCTTACATTTAAAATAAGGTTAATGACATCCAATGGAGAAACAAGTAACATTTTACCATTGACAATAAGCAAAAACCTTCTGCTTATTGTCTTCCGGACAAAATTACACCAAATGAATAAATATAGATGACATATACAGTATGTGCTGAATCACATCAAGAAAAAAATATTAGTCTGATCTCATTTTAACCACATTACCCAGGATCCTCTGCAATGCTTGAGGCTTCAGTTGAAGCCTGGGCTCTGGAGTATTTTTCCTGCAGTTCCTCAAACTCTCTTCTTAAAGATTCGTACTGAGCTGTGGGAACAAAATCTGGGCCCGAGCTCTGCATATCCGTGTCATCCTTCTCAAACATTTCCAGCATCTGCAGGCCACAAAAATGAATAAATAAATAAATAATATATATATATATATATATATATTGCAATAACTAAGGTATGGTTTTCTCTTTTAAAGACAACACATGCGCTTGCCATATGTTGCCTCAGCCATTATCCTCATAGTGTTCTTTGATCTGTTTGTTTAACCCTGGATTTCAATGAAAATGCAACCCAGTTTCAGGAGGACCTTCCCAAACATGGCTGATTTATGTCACATGTGCAGTTGTTAGTGGTAAATTTGCTACAAACACTTTCGACGAAGCTCATTTAAACAAAAAAACATGAGTCTGCTGCACATGTTCCCCAAGCATTTTCCACGAGGGCTTTGTAAGTGGTATGTCATATTAGCGCTTAACATACATGCCATGCTATTTTTACCAGAATGCAGTACCACACTGATCTGATCAGTGCTATTTTAATGCCAGCTGTGCTTTAGCTTTTTAAATAAGTACTCTGTATAGTAAGACCATGAAACATATCATACCAAATTGATGTGGTGCCGTTGGTTCGAGGTGACAGTGGCATGTCCAAAGTTTGGTGTCAATATGGCAAGGCTTTGAAGAGAGTCTCATATGCAGTTAATGGGATAATTGGCATCATCCAAGGAATTTATCAAGATCAGTCTCATAATAATAGGCAAAACTAATCAAAAGCTATTAGCATGTTTTTAAAAAATCCATTATATTTTTTCACCACAAGTTGGCGCTGCCCTGAAAACTTATGAGTACATTCAGGGTATGGTGTTAAGGACACATAATAAGTTTGGGCATTGTTCTGTATCGTACTGAATCTTTTGATTTCTGGCCAAACCGTTCAGAATTTACAGTATAAACAAAAATTTTCAAATCTCCTGACCACTAGGTGGCACTGTGTTAAAACTGTGCAGGTAACCTCAGATCATGGTTGTCACAACACACACCAAATTTGGTCTGAATACGCTACACTTTGGTGAGCTCTTTGACGAATGGTTAAATTTTTCTGAACGTTTATTTCCAGCCCTTAGATTATTAGCACGAACAGAGTGCAAATTTGGACAAGTGGTGCTGCTAGAGGGTTTGCGTAAATGTTGGGACTGTCCTCTATCAGTGTTCAAAATTTCATAATTCTTTACAATATGGTTTTATAGGCTGCCCTAGAGGAGCACTAACAGATACAAAGGTTACAAGTCAATAAGAGTTAATATATGTTCTTTTAGGTTAAGTTTTTATTTTATTCTCTTAAAAATAAAGGTAATTTTGCATTACTTTTGTTCAAATTAAGCACATCTTCTACTAAATTCTCTTAGACGTAAATAGATTAAGTAACTAAGTGTCAAAAATGCAATGATGTAGAGAATGCAATAAATATAAAATGGAAAACATCTATATCTGAGCTACATCTACAGAATCAAGATGAACTACTAAGTTCTGTGCACGTTTTGTGTGTTCCCATTTTTAATTCTCTAAAGCAGATTTGGGGCTTTAAGAAGCAGGTCAGATGCAGTTTGTGGTTGGTGCATATTTATCGTGCCCATCTGAATAACCTTTAAGAAGCTGCTGAAAACACCTCTATACACAGACAATGAGGTCAGCATTCTGTATGTGTGCGTGTATGCCTGTGATTTAGTGCTCTGCTTGCATTCTGCACGTGCTTCACCTGCACTTTGAGAACCAGGTCGGCATTCTGGGAGGTCAGTTCCTCTACTTTTCTGCGAAGCTGCTCTACCATGGCAGGATTCTCTTGAGTGGTGCCCTCAGCTGGCGAACCAGCATCCAGACCTCGCGATTGCTTAGATAGTAACTTCTCTGCTCCTGTTACGACATAAACAGAAATGTCCCACTTAATTTGCCCCAGGCCTTTTCCAGTTCTACCACTCGCTTTTGTGACAGGAAGTGTTCTCGGCTCACCTGGGAAGTCCAGCATGTCATCTGAGTCCTCCACGTCTTCTGAGTCACAGGTCATCCCACTCACCTGAGCTGCTCTCAACTCCTCCAGCTCGGCCAGCAGTCGGTCACGCTCTGCCTCAACCTTGCTCAGATGCTCTCTCAGTGAGTTTAGCTGCAAAACAGGTGACAATTTTGTGATAACACACACACACGTTTAAAGACAATTTCCCCCAAAAAAAATTATTCTGTTGAACACAAAATAAGATATCTCAAATGATGTTGTTAACCAAACAGTTGATGGTGGCCATTAACTTCTATAGTATGAAAACAAAATGTATGGAAGTCAATGGCTGCAGTCAACATTTTTGGTTACCAATATTCTTCAAAATATATTTTGTCTTCAGCAGACAAAAGAAACTGATACAGGTTTGGAACAACATCAGAATGATGACAATTTGTCTTTTTTTTTGGAGTGAACTGTCCCTCTAAGCCCCTGATACACTTTGTTGTTTGTTGTATGTGTATCACATATTTACATATCCATTATATAACTTTTTTTGGGGCTCCTGATTTTAACAATCAGGTTTTTCAATCAAGTAAAGGGACACTTTTCACTGAAATTTGACCTCATTTTTAAGAGTTTTAAACCCCATATAGATAAAAGGGTGCAGTACCTCCTCCAGGGCAGTAGTGGCGCTGCTCTGCTGCTGCTCCAGAACCTTGATTTTCTGCAGCAGACGACCTCTCTCCAGCCTGAGCTTACGAATCTCTTCAAAGACTTCCTCATCTTCCACCTGACACACAAACACACATTGTAGAAATAGTCACAATGCAGAAGATTACTTAATATAATGTGACTTCTGACTATGGGTTATGTTGGCCACAGCACAGTGACAATTTATTATAAGCAAAAAGGTTTTTCATATTGGTTGTCACTCACAAGGTTCTCAGATGGGGAAAGTTGGGTCCTGGGGGCCGGAGAAGGCGGGGCGGGGCTCTGTGAGTCAGGTGATTGGGTGGGGACAGGGGGAGTTGGCGTGCTTGAGGAGTCTGAGGAAGGGGGCGGGCCCTGAAGAATTATTAAGCATAAGCCGTGCATAATTAACTAAAACAATGGATGTCAATCGAAAACCATGTGTATGATACTAAGGCCCTATGACCTCTGTGATGTGGAAAATATGGAAGAAATCGTGGAATTCGGCAAAACAACATGGAATTACATGGAATTTTGCACATTTCAGATGAATAAATCAAAAGGGCTGTACACTTGATAAAACTGTGATGTGGACTAGAGTTTAAATACAAAAGGGAAAAGAATGCTATTTAAATATGAAGTTACGTACGAATTAAAAAGAATAATTAGAATTTGCGATAAAATATAACTGATTTCATAAGTTCTGAAAACGAATTGTTGTTTCATAATTTCAATGAATAAGATGTTGTTGTTTTTAAATCTTAAAATGTAATTTAATCATTAACGCGGAATACAGAACAATAAAACAGATTTCGTTCTATGTATGCGCTAATTTATGTGTGAAAACTTCATATGAACATCTGCGCAAACAAATCATGATTCATCAAAAAGCTTTCAAATAAATATTAATTTAGAATATTCCAAAATTCATTAATATTAGAACGAGATTAAGAACGAATTCCTCTGCATTGCGAATTTGTTTTGAAGGTCATTACACATCAAATCTTGAAAGTGTTTGTTCGAAATTGTCACACATTGAAAAATAAATACGACCTCACGTTGTGTCATTTACCTTTACACACTTTCTCCGAAATGTTTATCTGTCACAAATTAAAAATTTGATTTGATTTTTTAGCGTTTTCGCATCAGTCGCATGCTTTTTGATAGGTAAAGATGACAAATACGAAAAAAACTAAAAACCGCATATGGCAATTTCGGACTCAGTGTACAAGGACCTAAAACGTTCTTCATGAATTTTTTATATATGACCAAACCATTCATTTATTTCTGAATAATACCCAGTGCCATGTATTTAAAAAAATAGTCTGTGCAAAATAAAAAATCTGTCATACAGTACTATTACGTTGTTTTCATTGCAAGCTTGACAACCTCTTCAATGGTGAAACAAAGGAGTGTGTTAATTTACGAAAACATTTTGTGTTCCAGTGATGACAGATTTGACCTTTTTAAATGTACTATCCCTTTAAGATATTTTAATGCTTTTCTTTTTATAGCGTTTCATGGGATTTGTGATCCCATTGTACCTGAGCAGGAGATTTAGGAGGAGGAGGGGCTTTCCTTTTGCGGGGTGTGGTTCCACTAGATGGGGGATTGGGAGGAGGAGGAGCCTGCTGGTATGGGCGGAGTTTCAGGATGGAGCGTTAGAAAGCAAAGCAAAGCAAAGCAGGAGTGTTAGTTATATCTGTAACATGCGATGGCGTCTTTAAACTACTGATTCGACTCCTCAAAGGTGAAGTGCATTCTTATGTGATGTCATTTCAATTCTTCAATTCTTTTGTCTTTTCCAACAACTATATGCAAAGATGTGGTCACATTCGTGGACTTCGCACGAAATTTTTGCAGTCAAAAAGCTTCACTATTTTATTATTAATAATGTAGCACCACTCGTGCAAGCAGCTTTCAGAGCAGCATAATCCATCCTCGAGGATATTCTGTGGTTTCGTTATTTGTATGCATGTGATAAAGTGTTGGGAGAGGCCGTTTCTTTTGACAATTACCTCCTCACTCGAACCCTCAGCAGCTGGGAATGCATGGGACAGAAATAAGAAACAGACAGCAGTGCGGTGAGACTCACACACACCATCACTCCAAACACACTCTGCAAGCCACGTTCAAACACATAACTATATATAATCTTCCCCTTCCACCACATGCTCACTGTTGCATTAAAAAGAGAGGCGACATGAAAGCAGCACATTTATCACTCTGTCAGGTGGTACGACCACAGGGGCCCTTTATTAACCCTGGGATCCATTTCCAAGTCAGTGCGACATATGTTTCCAATCGGCCTTTGTAACTGGAGTTAGTAAACTTCTCTGTGTTTTCATCCCCTGACCCAATGTAACATCTGCTTTTTAGTCTCTCCTCTCAGATTACGAGCGTATCCAAATGAAAAAGGGGGCCGAACATCAGAGAACCCCTAGGCACCAGATGGTCCCTCTCTCTCGAAGCAATTAAAGGTGAGAGCGATGTGTGTGTGTGTGCTTACCTGTGGAAACGCCTACACTCTGCAGAAGCTGTGTGATGCTGTGGTTGCCGGCGGTGATGCTGTAGTGGGTGGAGTTGTGGCCCAGGGCGTCGATAAGGTGTGGGTCAGCTCCACCTTTCAATAACACCTCTACAGTCTCCATGCTGTCACTCTCACAGGCCAACATCAATGCTGATCTGCCTCGAAAAACAGTTGAAACCCAAATGTCCAACTTATGAAATGCATATATATTCTGTTGAAAATAACATGATCATTTCTCTGTTTACACTGAAGGACTAGAAGCAAAAACAAACCTAAAAAACATTTATTGTATATGTATATAGGTACAAAATGATATTATACATAATTGTAGTTAAACTGTACTAAAACAAGAATTGTAACTTGAAATAAAATAAACTTTAACTGAAATAAATAGTTTTATAAAAAAATTATAGAAAAATTTATTTCAGCTGGTTGATGATCATTTATATTTAGATCAAAGAAATTAAAGAAATTATTTAAATTTAAACTTTAAAAAACAATAGAATATATACAAAAAAACTAAATATTCTAAATGTTAATTAAATAATAGCTATAATAGAATCTCAATACTATATATATATACACGTGTGTGTGTGTGTGTGTACAACAATAAAATAAAAACTATAAAGCAAAAGTAATGCTTTTAATATTTAAAATAATTTTGTCATTTAAAATTTACCTTTGGAATTTGTTTAGGTTTTGTTTTTCCCTCCTAAATGTTTTTTTTATTTAGACTTTAATGCTTTTTTTTCTCATTTTTATTTTTTTTTCTCATTTTTCTCATTTTAACTTAAGTTTAATTTTTTTTTTTCATCCAATACGAATATCTTATATCTTATATCTTATGCAGCTATATTCAATTAATGAAAATGTTTTTAACAGTTTTAATACTCTTAATAACACTGATTTAAACAATGCAGTATGTTCCTTTTAAAAAATATAAAATAAAACTAAATTTTAAATGTTTTTGTGCACTATTTTGCTCACAAGCTGTTTATAGAATATCTAACCTGCCCTGGTTGTCCTGTATATTAGGATTGGCACCTCGTTCCAAAAGGAAGTCACAAAGTTCGACTCTGCTCATCTGGGCACCCAGAATCAATGGAGTTGACCCATCCTATGAAAATACAGTAATGTGAACCTTTTAAAACTACATTTTCAACTAACTCTACTTAACATTTCTCAGACACTTCTTAGTGTCCCTATCGATACATGCATGCATACTAAAAAGTACATCCTGAATGTCACTTCTACTGCCAAATGTACAAATATAAATAATCTTTTTACTGTGTTGTGTTTAACTGAACTTACTCCGTCTTGAGCATCAAGGTTGGCTTTGAAGTCCCACAGGATCTCAGTGCAGGACAAGCAGCCACTTACAGCTGCACAAAGACAAAGACAGAATAACATCTGAACCAACACCATTCAAACGCAATGTTCAAACATTTAAAAGCTGGAGGAGTTTTTATTACCAGCATGGTGTAAAGACGTCCTCCCAAAACTGTCTGTGGTGTCAACGAGCATCCTCTCCTACAGAATAAGCATTATAACTATACAACTTAAGCATCAAATCAGCATGAACTCTTTCTAAGACTAAGACTCCTACCTGAAGAAGCCGCTTTAGGCAATCTGACTTTCCATGCTTAGCAGCAAGATGGAGAGCATTAAACCCTACAAAGAGAAATAAATTACTCTGAGACCAATAAGAACTTCTATTGTGTACACTAGTATACTAAACCTTACCAGTGCCGTCTGTTACAGTGATGTCCACCCCATGAGAGAGAATGACCTCCAGACAGTCCAACCGTCCTCGAGAAGCACAAAGATGGAACCTGTGAACTCAGTAATTACTTTCATTGTCCATGTGCTATATTTTTAATTCAATGTACAGTATTTACAATATTTTTGGCATTGCATGTCATTAGAGATTCACTCACGCCGATTTGCCCTCTGAGTCCAGTTTGGATGGGCAGAGACCTTTCTTCACCAGCAGTGTTGCAACTTTTTCAGGATCATTCTGTTCTACAGCCTGCAACAATCTGTCATCTGTCTTACTCCAGTCCTGACTCTAAAAACACAGATACACATTACAACACACTTAACATATTTTAACACAAACACATCTTTTTCCATCTTTGACCAAAAATATATTTTCTTAATCAGTATTTTTAAAGTTTTTTTTAAACAAGATAAATGCACTTTTAAATGAACAAGATTAATACATTTTCTAATTATTCAAAAAAATAAAAAAAATAAATAAAAAATATATAGACACTACAGAAGGAAAATACACATATTTCAGGAGCGAGCTGGTTGTGTCATGAAGGTCATTATTTTGAAATCACATGACTAGATAAATACAACTATTATAAGTAAAACGTAATAAAAATAAATAAAAATACACTGAATAGCACATTTCTGAAATGGTATGTTATTGTCTCATTACCACTAGATGTTAGTGTAAGTCTAAGACCAATGTCACATCGTCCAAAACAACTAAATATTTACAGATAGAGATAAAGAAGCACCAAATATAGAATATGGTCCCACTACTAATTACTATTAAAGTGCCCCTATTATGCAATTTTAAAGGTGTACATTTAGGTAAGGTCAAAAAATAATTTAGTTTTCTCAAAAAATAGATTTAATTTTACCCCATTTCTAAATGATTCGTAAACGACTCGTGTGAAGCAGTTTGAAGAATCAGTCTGTCTTAACCCCGCCTCTCTGTGAGCCCTCACTGCTGTGATTGGTCAGATGGCGCTGTCCTTATGATTGGTCTACCGCTACAGCGTGTGTCGAAAACGAAACGTCCATTACCATAACTGAATGACAGCGCAGGATACAGCATCTTCTTGACATGATGTAATGTAATCTGTTTGTGGGCGGGGCAAGTTGTTCGTGATGTAGAACTTGGGCGAACATTATGCAAATATGTCACTTCAAGTTTCAAATTGCTGACGACTTATTTGATAGACAATAACTTTATTTATCGTGCACTCTCGGTGTCACGACTTTGCAGATAGTTTATGTTCACATACAGCTACATGACACACTGCAAGAAAGATCATAAATTGTGACCATGATGCCCAAATTCAGTTTGAATCGTTCCTATTATTAGTTAATTCATGACTTGCTCATTCCTTTATGTTAAATTGCGACCACATGTCTTGTTTTAGTAACACATTAAATCAAATTTGACCCATATTTTATTGAAATTGTGACCGCATTGTACAAATTCATTTCTATGTCTTAGCTAAACAGCGATCATGTGTTACTAACTCCTTTATTAGTTTAAATTAAATTGTTAGCACATTTACTAATAAAACGTTTGTTACCCTGCAACAATAAATAGCAACTGCGCTGTACTAATTTAGTCCTAATTGTGACTACATTGTACAAATTTTGTTTCCGCATTTTAGTTAAATCACAACCCCATTAAATTGTTACCATGCTGTACGAATTCACTCCCTTGTCTTAGTGAAACCACGATTATGTTTTAGTAACTCGTTCATGTTTTATACAAATTCGTTGTTCTCGCTTTAGTTAAATCATAACCACATTAAATCACGACTATGCTGTAAAAACATGTTTCCTTGCTTTAATTAAATCGTGACCACATTAAATCACGACTATGCTGTACAAATTCGTGACAACATTGGAAAACACATTCGCTTGTTGTAGTTAAATAATGACTCTGTTGTACTTATTCATTCCCTTGTTTTAATCTGATTATGGTACATTTTATTAGAACATATATAAAACAAACAACTAAAAGAGTTATAGGAACTAATTCTTCATTCATGGCCACAATTTCTATTTTTGTTGTTTTCTGTATAACTTAGTAATTTGGGTTATGTTTTCTTGCTGTATTCTGCTACATGCATCTTGTTTGAAAGTTTTAATTAACATTTTTAATTTAAAAAATCATAACGTCTCCATGTATACCCTCACAGGGAGGGGCTGTACAGTACATACCGTAATCACGCCGTAACACATGCAGAAGCTTTTCATTGGGCTAAAGATGACATGAGGATCCATAGAGCTCAGAGGACGTATGAAACCTCAGCTTCTTTCCACGACCCATCCAAGCTATGCGCTCTCAACAAGGACAGCAAAGACTGAACCTGAACATGACCACTATGCTACCAAAGCCCTCATAAAACAGACAAGGTTGTGACTTTGTATCTAATCTGTCTGGCCTAAATGCTACTAAACACGTAACTCTGGCTATATATCCGAGCGCTGTAATCGAGTGCAACTCTTGCTATGCCAGCCTGTTCTGCTGTCTGCAGAGATATATACGACACACACTGCAGTCACTGGCTGGCGCACACACACCTCCCTGTCCCGTTGTCCTTCTTTTTTAACTCTCTATCCCAATTCTGTCTCACTTCTCTGCAACCATCACATATTTTACCGTCCACACCATTCCCTGCGTCTCACGGCTAATCGTTCTCTGATCCCAAAGCTACCGTATTATCATCAGGGGGTGGGTGAGAAGTCAGCAAACACAACAAGCGAAATACACAGTCAGCAATCAGACTAAATTGAGGTATAAAAAGACACAGAGTTTGGGTTCTGCAACCCTTCCCTAGTGTGTCTAGTGCACACTAGTGTATCACTTTTATGCTAAGTCAGTCAGATTGAGTCACTTCCTGTGATGCCATACAGATGCTGTAGAATAACAATATTGCGGTTTATAGTCAAGGTCTGTTAGCTTTGAGGTCACTTATATGCTAATGCACTCCTAACACTAGGGATGTTGATACAGTTTTCTTGTTATAAATATTGATGACTCATCTTTTTCACATAAAGACGTGGCTATATTTTCGTCTGATGCAATGCTCTTTTGAACGTTAATTTCGAATTTAGCAATAAACAAGCGTAGAGCTAGCCTGGGCCCGCCCATACTTCCTGTGACGCTACATTCAATTTCGCGAGCAAAGTTAGTCTGGCAAAGATGCCTTTTTAGAGCGTTTCCGTTCCCAAAAAAGTGGGAACCAATAAGAAATGATTAACCAATAAGATGACTCAGCAGTTCTGTGATGCTCAATTGCTTGCTAAACTTTTAGAAAATAACCACTGAATGATTGTAAATACCAGCTACTCTCTTATTAATCTGGCAAAACCGGCAGAAATTGCTTAGCGACATTTTCCTACTGCTTTAATGAAGCTAGCTGCAATTGGTTACGGTGGCTTCAGGTTCTGTCGCTACGCATACATCATCGGAATGAGTGGTCTGATTGGTTGTAGATTCGTCCAGTAGTATACAGAGGCATCTGA
>JAUCMT010000053.1:8691963-8718649 GCA_032357475.1 Enteromius thamalakanensis
ACATGGCAATGGATCGTGAAACTGCTCTCCCGGCAGTATACATGGCAATGGATCGTGAAACTGCTCTCCCGGCAGTAAACATGGCATTGGATCTGGAACATAACACTGGTTACCTGGTAGTAAACTTGGCATTGGATCTGGATCATAAAACTGGTCACCTGGCAGTAAACTTGGTAATGGCTCTGGATCATGAAACTTCTCTCCTGGTAGTAAACTTGGCAATGGATCAGGATCAAGAATTTCATAATTTTTTGGCACTGATGGAACTCCATAAACGGTGACATTTGGTTTAGGCACTAATGGAACCCCATACCTGGATCCGTTTGAAAATGGTTGCCGTCTAATAGCCAATCTTGAGCCGGGCAGTGAAGGGCGATTTACTGACCGTTGCTCGTGCTGTTTCTGACGGGTAACCTTTATTTCCGGCCAGAATTCTCGGGGTCCAGGAAGTGGCGTGAAACCATGGATTATTCGCTGAATAATAGCCTCGGGCGTGATCGTCCTCTTCTCCATTATGAGCATAGATTTTTCCCTCGGATAGAGGGTAGTGTTGAAGGGCGGTGATTCTGTAACGCTCAGCTGTATTAAGGAGAAGGAGGAGACAATGAGGTAAGTTAAATGAATTTATTAAATAAATGGTAAAGTCTTTGGCTGGCGAGATGAGTGAACACCGTTCACTCATTAAAGCACAAACTCTCAGTCCCATATACAGCGATCCTCAGGTGAGTTAGATTCCTTTCATCCATAGAATGCAAAGTCCAGTACTTCCATGAAGATAATGTCAGCTCTGTTCCTTTACAGGCGTTTCCAGCGAGCTTCCGTGACGATGGTCTATGAAGACAGGTAAGAAAGGACGTTGAATAAACTCAGGTAAGTGAAAGATCAACTCACATGGGGTTTCCGTGAACAGTGTTCAGATCGCTCTTGGCTTTCGTGAAGTAGGTGAGTGTGAAGCGTGCTTGATCCGTTCTCCTTGAAAGCGATCTTCGCTCAGCAAAGCAGCAAATAGACAGTGACGTTCCGTAAAAGTAAGTTTTTCCTCATAAACATTAAACAGTCATGAATCAATAGACATCAAGTAAACTGTAGAGGTGTAAGCTTGGTGTTACCTCAATCACCGCCACTGATACACTGGTGAGGTGAGCTTTTATGCATGCTCACCTAATGAGATCCAGCTGGCGGTGATTATCTCATTAGTCCATGAGAGTGTTAGTAGTTGACTGCACTGATCCCAGTGCAGTCCTGGCCTGACATTATGACACTGAATATCGGTGATGCTGTAAAATTCCGCATTGCATCACAAGAATAAAAGACATTTTAAAATATATTCAAATAGTTTCTTTAAATTGTACTATTGATTTGGTTTTTTTTACGAAACTTTTTTATTTTATTTGTAAGCATAACATGCTTCTTTCAAGACATTCAAATCTTACAGATTCAACACAGCAGTACACACACTGTAAAAATTCTAAAGTTGAGAAAACTTAAAATTATAAGACAACCAGCTTCTGGAGATTTTTGAGTTTTCTCAACTTCTTGTTTTCAGTTCAAACTAAAAGTTAAGGGAAAATCAAAAATCTCCAACAAAAACAAGCTACAGTGTGCCTAATAGGACTGCAAAGTTTAGGGTTTAAGAAGCATATGCACATCTGTGGATGTAAACAGTCACTGTACATTGAGTTCTTGTTTCAACAAAAGCTATTCATTTCATCCATTTGGAAAATGAATCCGATCTCCAGGCTGGGTGAAGGTTAGTGAGGAGTGAACTTCCCACATGAGCTCATTGCATAACACAGAGATCATCTTCAGATGGATGATGGCCTATTCCAGGCACCTTCCTGTTCTTTCATCTAGTGATCCCATCAGGAGCTTTTCGAGGAAAGGAGAAGGTTATCTAAAGATGAGACACAGGTTGAGTCAGAGATGACCTGTTTCTTGCTGACAGGATATTATGACATATCTGATAGTGTCACTTTAAATATTTGGGCACACTAGGAGCTTGTTACATTCACTTACACTCATTTACATTGTTACCATAGATATGCCCTTGGTTTTCTGTTACTTTCATATATATGATAATAGAGAGTATCTGCAAAAACCTATATGTCTGTTTAAATCTGGGAACCATAATGTGAGTTGTACCAGAGTCTGAGAAAAGGATTTGGCAAGCTTGTAAACAGTTGCATAAGTCACTCTCCTTACCATATAAATTTCACACTAACCAGATTACACAACCAAAACCATTACCGTGATCTTACGAGACACAATTTAATATTTCCATTGAGTTCAGTGTTGCATTACTACGCTGAAGGGTGTATATACAGGAAAGAGGAGCTTCTTGTCACAAGTGCAAGATATTCATAAAGTAGCATTCTGGACTGGCCCCATAAGGCAAAGTGAAAGACAACATATTCCCAGAATACATTTCACAGGGGTCAGCGTGCCAATTTTAGCATTGCAGCTAACTGCAGGTCTGGAATTCTGCGCGACATCGAGTCAGGGCTCATATTATGACCGAGTGAGAGAGACACTTTATGGTAGTAAAACAGAGGTACATGACGTTCCCGGTCTCTAAAATAAGTGCATGTCTGAGAGTGGTGAAAAGCTCAGTGTACACACCCCATACAGCTTCTGTAAAGCCCGGCTTCCTTCATAAAGCCCTCAGAGTTACTGTGGCACCCCAGAAGGTCTTCTCAACTCTAGTCCTTAAAGTGGCACCCCATTACAGTACTCCCTTGTTTCATTTAGGGTAACCACAATGGGTGACCATTGCTACAGACAACCCACAATGTCAAATGATTAATGAGAAGTCATGCTGATAAGCTCCTGAGTGTCACATTGGAGGCCTCAACCAGCCTCGCACTTTTCAAGGACACTAGAAATGTCATGAGCAATGCAAAATTTTATGTCACACTGAGATATGGCCTGTAAATGAAGTTAACTTTTGTCCACAGTCAAAACAAAGTGACTAGTTTTACAATATGTTAAATAAAAATAAGTAAAACTTGCTGCTTGTAGGATCTGCAGATCTGATGTTGCATGATGGAACTATAAAAGGTCTAGCACATCATATAAATAAATAAACAAATATTAATTAATGTGCTGCCTAAATACAAAGCCTAAATGTAACTTTTACAATAAAACAATAATAGCAGAGGTCCTAAAATAGAACCCTGTGGTATACCATAAGAAAAGGCACATAGATTTAATGACAGCATTCAGTTCTCAATCTTAGATTGTTTACAACAGTAATAAGTCAATGGAAAGAGTTAAAACCTAAGTGAAATTTTTTTAAAAGATTAATATGAGCTATGTTTTCTTGCAATTTGGTTACAACAACTTTTGGTTGGTAACAGTTTATAATAACAGCACGCAATTAATCATTAGTTACGCATTAGTAAGCAGTTCATCCTTTAAGCATTGTCCCAAAATTAATAAGAATTAGTAAGCATTTTCTAAATACATCTATTTATGCCTTGTTCTTGATTTATTTATAGTTTACAAAGACCATTTAAGGTCTCAGTGATCTTTCTGAAAGAACAAATAAGCAAACACAACACAGAGGGATACAGAACTCAGAGATATTTATTTTAAAGATGCAAAAAATTTTATCGCACGAATTTTAGTTTTTATAATTTCTTTTTTTTTGTTTGTTTTAACAATATATTGAACTCTTCTATTTAAAAGATAAATGAGCCGTTAAATCTCCCTTGTAAAAACTTTACTAAATGTTTTCTAACAACCGGACTTGATGAATTACAGAAGGAATATGTGTTAATAAAGCATGTAGTAACAGACTGAGCAACTATTGTCATGTGTCTTCATAAAAAGGTTTATAATATACATGTAAATAGTTTATTATTTGTTTGCTTAATGATCTTATGAACTACTGACATCTCCTAAATAACTAGTTTGTAAATAATGTAATCATTTAGAACTGATAAATAGTTAATAAAGGATTAAAATACAATTATCAAACATTACAGAAATGCTCAAGAACAAAACATTTATAGCTGCATTCTAATTCCTATTAATGTTGGAACAAATGATGATATAAATTACGAATTGACTGTTTATTAATGCTTACCTAATGATTCATATTGTGCAATTAGTTAAAGTGTAACCCTTTTTCTTAGTGCTTCAAGTGCTATTTAAACGATTTGCCGTGTCTTATGATCCTCGATGTTTAAAATGCCACTTATGAGTGGCTGCACATTAAAGGACTTCCTCTTTGGTTCAGTGGCTCCCTTGAGTTCTTGAAGCAAAAGCGTCTTTCCTGTTCTTCATAGCTCTTAAAAAAAATTAAATAAAAAAACACCAGGGAGAAAAACAAAACAGCCAAAGGCATGATTTAACAGATTTTAATCTCTCATGTGTAAAAAACACAACAAAAGTTTACTCACTTAAAATCAACCTAAGCCACAAAGTAATGTTAATAATATCAACAAAGTACAATATTCAATTTCAGCACATCATGAATGAAAATCAGCTTCTGGTGGTGGAGAAACTGAATAAATTAAGTGTAAGTGTTGAGACTCTATGCAGGTTCTTGTTCACTGTTGTTGAGTTGTGCATATTCCACAGCTGCCTGCTGAGAAAGACAAACAAACTTCACAAACTAGCTTGTAGAGAAGTGTAGAGTATATGCAGCTTTATTTATTTTTTCCTGTAATTTGTAGAAAAGTATTTATTTATGCTTATGCATGTTTCCCTCTAATGATAAACCTTACAATAGAAACACTTGTAATAAGACATTTTTTTTTTATCATGCCATTTTTTAAATTCTGATTAGCAAATAATGTCTCAGGAGCATTTATATTGTAACAATATGATGATAATAAGAACCTTTCCTGCTTGGATTTTGTAAGACTTGGCTTCGTAAAACATACAGGGGCGGTTTCCCAGACGGGTATCAGATTAAGCCAGGACTTTTAAGTAGTTTTTATAAACATGTCTTACAAAAAAGCATTACGTGGGAGCATTTTAAGACCAAGCAATGGCAGTAATGTATTTTAAGGTACGTCAGTGCAAGTTTTCTTTCCATTTTAGACAGCTCTAACATTTATTTTACTCTAGGACTAGTCTTAAACCCTGTTCAGGAAACTTCCCCACAACAGATTTCTTCTGTGGCGCCCATTTCTTCCACAAGAGGGCCTCCCTGTTGCAAAACTATTTGTACATACCTACATGTGGACTTGTGTGTCTGTGTGTCAACATTGTGCGTCACTTACGCCCTCAGCCTGTTCCGAAACTCCTGCAAAAAATAAATGAAGCACCATCACAAAACAATCTCAGTAGAAAACCGATGAATATTTAATAACTGCTCAACTTCCTGAACCAACTCCAATCAACTCCCAAGGAAGAGGAGTGCGGTGCCCGCCTTAGGCTTATCGTTTTAGTGCCATGCTAATGTGCCTGTGTAAGTAATCTGTTTCCCTTCAGATGCAGCTATTGTTTGCCAATATGTGGGCATGCCAGCAATTCAAAGTGACCTCTGCTATGTTTCGCCATTGTTTCACGTGCATGCCGCAATGATTAGCAAGAGGTCTTGCTAGTAATCAACCAGGGAAAAACAGACTGTGGAGTATTTATTTGCGGTGAGGAAACAATAGCAGGGTTTCTGTGTTGGTTGAGCAAAGGAACATTAGGATCCAGGGCCCATTGTGAAAACAGGAAGCTCTTTCCCACCAGCGCAGGAAATAGCCACCTGATGTTTAATAACTATGTCAGTTTGGATGCAATATAACAATGAGCCCTATTTTACTGCCTGTTATGTTCATGCTTAAAGGTCATGCATGATTCAAAGATCTGAGCTTACCTGGTGTGGACACCTGGACATCTGTGTACTGGACATTGTATTCCGGCTCTATGCTTTTTGTCACAGGAACTTCTAAAACATTTTGGACACAACAGCATTAAAAATCTAAACGGTAGCGTTCTTTGTTCAATTTTTTCATTAAATAATTGTAAACACTAATTGTATACAATTTATGGTGGTACTGAGACCACAAGATTTGTTGTAATGATGCCCACTGAGAGATTCATTAACTGTTGAACATCTTTGAAAATGCTTGCAACTCGCCTCTGCTGGGATCCTCTTCCTGTGGCTGAACCAGCTCAGACTCTTCATCAGTGTGATCATCAGAATCTAGTAAAATATCCAGCAGTGGGTGTCATGTGGTGAACTCACATCTCCCTGGTATAATCCTGTTTAAAATCTGTACCTGAGCCAGACACATTTTCACTCCAGACGTTCCTGCCCATCACACAGGGAGTTCCTGTTAGGCAGAAACAACAAGATATCAACAACTAACAAGATATGAGCTCAACATTTAAATCAATCAAATCGAATTTTCAATACAATTCAACAACAAACTAATTTTGACAACACTAGATATTATGTAACAATCAGGGGTGCATTTCCCAAAAGCATCGTTAGCTATATGTTCGCAAATTGTATTGAACTCTGTAGGTAATGACTTAGGGTGCTTTCACACCTGCCTCATTTAGTTCGGTTCAATCGCACTAGAGTTTGTTTTCCTACTTGGTGTGGTACGTTTGGGCGGGTGTAAGTGTAACAGTCGCACTGGAGTGTGCACCAAAAGCGGACCAAAAAACCGTACCGAGACCTCCTTTAAGAGCTGGTCTCGGTACGCTTTCAAACGAACACTGGAGCGGTTTGTTTGTGGTGAGAACATGATCCGAATTCGAACATACGCAACTGCAAAAAGTACTGTGCCTTTTTGGACTAATCCAGCTGCCGTACCTGATGGATCGTTGGTAATATTTCCGGAAGATGACTGTGTCACAGTTTCGCGAATTCACGCCTCCTCCTGAAGTGACTAGCGATGCGCCTTCGCCGTTTTCAGTGCATTAAAACATTGTTTTTCAGCCGCATCCGCGCTTCTTTTTCGAAATGTATAGTTTGTCTAAAGTGATGTATACAAACTATATAGTATACGATGACCAGCAATACAATCAGCCAGCGCAGTCGTCCCTCCATACTAAATAGCGGCATGTTCCATTGGAATTTTCCCGCATGTTAATTCTGACCAATTAAAAAGCAGTTTACGAAATATTAATGGCACATCTGGCCAACGAGTGATGTAGATGTTGTCACATGACTGCATTTTAGTTCGTTTCAACTGGTTCGGACCAGAGCAATCAGTGTGGTGTAAAAAGGACCCAAAACGGCAGAAAAATGCTACAATGTATCATTTGTTGCCCTTGGTCCGGACCAAATTATCCGAACCACAGATGTGAAAGCACCCTTAGACATTGAATCCGGTCATACAAGCTGTACGCCTTATGATCTCACCGTGGCAAATTACATGTACTTAATTCTGTCCACAAATTTGCAAGTATTGTGCCTTTAGCTCTAGGCAAGGTGTCCAACTTTGCTCCTGGAGGGACACCATTCTGCAGAGTTCAGCTTCCCCATACGTGCCTGGGAGTTTCTAGTGATCCTGAAGTCTTGATTAGCTTCAGGTGGTTTAATTAGGATTAGAGGCGAAGGTGGCCCTTTAGGAGCAGGAGTGGACATCCCTACTTCAGCTTATAACCCTTGAGAGCCTACCTTTGTGCTTTACCTACTTCTTACAGTACTAATATGCATACTTCAAGGGTAGATGCGTGTCAAAGGTGTACCTTAAAACTAAAAGTCCACTTTTTGCAGTGTTTCTCACCCATTTAGTATTCCACAGTGTTGTTGATTTAATTTTTTTGTTAGAAGAACAACATTTTGGGCACACATTCATTGGCACTCGCCATGTCAAATAAGATGACTGGGCTTGTGTCGTGCTACAGCTTGTCAAAGCCTGGCACTGAAGCATCTCTTCCCTGCTTTTGCATCCAGTTTGGATTTGGTTTTGAGGCAAGGATGCTGGATCCTGCCTCACACTAGTGTGCTAGCGAGCACCAATAATTTCAGCCAACCCTAGAAAACTAGAGTTTACATATCCTGGTGTTGTTGCTTGTTTTGGTGTAACAGGATATTTCGAAATGTATTTGTCTATATAAAGAAAGGGATTGTTTTGGACCCTGTTGACTTTCAGTGTTTCTCAGAAGAAAGCAAGCTATACAGGTTTGGGACAAACATTAGGGTAAGTAAAAAACACAATTGTACATATTTGGGTTAACTTTTAGACCGGTGCTCTAGCTAATAATGGCGGTTATACACCAGTCTCAGGTCTTGGGCTAGTTAGCCTGGTCTCTGACTGATCTAATGAGGAGGTCCGATACCAAACCTTAACCAGAAGTGCACCAAGGACATCATTAAAGTTTCTAGATCTGGTTCCTGACGCGTTTCCCAGGCATCACACGTACACACAAACACCTTCTACCTCAGTCAACCCTTGAAAGCTTGTTAAATGTGACCCCTGGTCCCCGAATGGGAGAAAATCAATTGAGTGCTCTCGCGTTGGCCCATCCTGAGTCGCTGGTCCAGATGGAGTCATTGTTCACACTGAGTGCTGGGCCAAGCAATGTGCCAGTCTGATGTATTCAGCCACAGAGGCTCCCCTCGGCTCTGACAAGCACACAGACAAATGAATATGCTCAATAGTGGCCATCCACAATAGCTCAGTGGTCCGCGCTTTGATCCATTGTAGCAAGAGCCATTCATTATATGAGGTGTAGAGGCATATTGTGTGTGGCGAGTGTGTAATGCCTCACTTTAAAGGATTAATGTCCTCTACGTCGCGTGCGCTTATTTCAAAGACTTTGTATAAAGACCGTTGTGCGTTTCTGTGTTTTTGCTCAAGGTTACACATTACGCATCACGCTTTACCCCGTCATTGTTGTTTGTTGATGTTGATTCTTTACGGCACTTCAATGGTTTGGTGTGAAATCTCTTGACAAATGACTTCAGCGATACTGAATGTCTTTGAATGTTTAGCTACGGGATGCCAGCAGACATGCTTTTACCTAGGAAACGGCTTAGGCTTTGTAAATGAGTTTGATTCGTTTAATTTTCTATTTTTCCCTTAACCTTACTGCACAGATCACTGTGACGGAGAGGGAGAGCGAGCGTAGGATGCTAAATTACTTAAAATGTCACACTTGTCAAAAGCTATAAAAACCATTCTTCAACAAAATGTCACTTGTTCTCGCTATGTTCTCAACTAAAACTCATGTTGAACCTTTTTTTTTCTTTCAAACAATGCAAGAAGCAATATGAATAAGCAATTCCTGGCTTTTATCTGACTGACTAATTATGGCTAACCAGTAACCGATTGGTAGAAGCAACAGAGCTCATTGATCAGCGTGTGTGGCATATTGTTTTTACCAGGAAAAAAAATGTCCGTGCTCAATTCACGTCAACTTGCTGTTTATGTCCTGTGGTTATACTGTAGAAATCCATAATACTATAATGTTTATGGATTAGCCCAGTTTGTTTCCCTATTTTAAATCCCAGATAGTACACATACATCTGCAAGATGTCTGTTAAAGATCCTTCGATCTGTAAAGCATCATCGGTGTACAAACATTTGATTAAGATGTTAGTTTTACATACATTCTGAACCATCTTACAGACATCTAATAGATGTCTATTTGACATCTGACAGGAGACGTTCTATAGACATTTTACACATGAGCAAACACGTCTTGTAGATGTTAAATAGACATCTCTGTGATGTATGTGTGCTTTAAGGGATGCCTTATTGTAACCCAGATGTGCTCAAAATTAAGTCGACTGAACTCAATATCAGATAATACATTTATGATCTTAACTATCCCATGTATGCATAGCTCTGGTTAGTATTCACTGCATTATGGCTCAAGGATTGATCATGATGATTTTTTCAGGCAAAACCATTTATTACAAGACTACTATGCATCTACCAAGTGAATAAATAATGGTGCTCGGATTGCATTCAAAGACCAAATGCAATTGTGCATTGCTTTTACCATTGCTGATTATTTCAATGTGATGTCACAGCTCCCTCTAGTGGTTACATGCAAATAAAAGCAGCACAGACTAGGCAACCCCCACATATGATGCCTGTTTTTCTTCACACTAACATATTGTAGTTAAACTTTCAATTTTATGTCAGTTAGCAAGTACTATTCACAATGCAACAATCTTACATTCTGCCATATAAACCGATCCACAGAATATTAACCATAAACATCCACGGTCTTTTTAAAAACACCTAATTTGTTAAAGTGTATTAAAGCTAGCTGGTGTGATAGGTAAGAACAGCAAACTATTCAAAATGTTTTTGTCTAGTAATAAACTGTGGGAAAATGTTAAAGGTCAGTCGTACACACGGAGTGCTACAATAATGCATATAATACTGTAAAGGTGTTTTCCTTCATGCAAATTGGATTATTTTGATTAAAAAAAAAAAAAGATTGCACCTCTAAGCCTTTCGAGTGATTACATTCTGTAGTGGCTCTATGTTATGTGCTCACAGCACATGCTCAGTTTCATAAATATTAATACATGTAGAAGTGAATTCAGTTTGTGTGTCAGCGTTTGTTCGATCTCCCTGTGATTGAGTTTGTTCTCATCGTCAATGGATGACTTTTGTATGAAAGCCAATCCAAGTTTGTAATCCCCAGAGAAGTCTGTAACTGCAAGGAGCCATCGCCAAACATCTTGGGAAATAACGAAATCCCGCTCTTTTGTGCTGACTCCCCTAGTATCTTTTTCAAAACTTCCCCAAAGCAGGAATCGCCCCAGCTTTAACCAGCACCACAGATAGTAAGTCTCCTGGCCCCGAGGGGTGCGTGACAGCTGGTGGCGACGAGTCCCCATGCTGATGGTGGGAGTTCGACGGGGTGGGAACTTTACCTCGCATCAAGGAGGACTTAGCTGTACCACTCGCCGCCCCAGCCATGCTTGATTTGCTGTTTTCCGCGGTGGGAATGACTGTTCCCGGGAGGGCAGCCCCTGCTACCGTTGGTATAGAGTCCAACTGCGTTGGACAGCAGCATAACACACGGAAGAAAGCAGCCCGCATCTCACGGCTGGAAAGCGTGTAAATGAGCGGGTTGAGGGCGGAATTGAGCACAGCCAGAGCGATAAACCAGTCCACCTCATAGAGAACCGGGCACCGCTCTGGACTGCATCCCACATCCAGCAGCAGTAGCAGAAAAAGGGGAGCCCAACAGGCCACAAAAACTCCCAGAACTATCACTACCGTGCGCAGAAGTGCGAGCGAGCGGTCCGATGGCCGGGAACTCACTCTACGCCCGCTGGACGTCACAAGCAGGTAGATGCGCACGTATAGCACCATGATTGCCGCTAGAAGGGCTGTGAAGATGCTGATGCAGAAGGCTATGTAGCTTTTGTCGTACAGTGGTAGGACAGTGGAGCAAGTGTGGACTTGGCCCAAACAGTTCCAGCCGAGGCTAGGCAAGGCGCTCAGCAGGACCGAAACCGCCCAGCAGGCTCCCAGGAGAGCTAGCAACCTCCCCCTTCCTGCTGTCTCACACGGCCGTAGACGAACCATGGTCATGTGGCGCTCAATTCCAATAGCGAGCAAGCTGAAGGTCGAAGCGCTAAGTGCCACAAACATGCTCCCCTCTCGCAGCAGCCACTGGCCCGGACTGAGGAAAAAAGTATTGCGGCCGGAGGTGAAAATGTTAACCACGTAGGCCACTCCTGCTAACAAGTCTGAAAGTGCCAGGTTGCCGATGAGAAAGTACATGCGGCTGTGGAAGCGCTTGTTGCGCCATAGTGCCAGTAGTACAGTGATGTTCTCCAACACGATCAGAGTGCAGATGCAAATGAGGAAGGCTGTCTTGTATGTATCAATGCTCTTGGGCCTTCCCCACTTGCCTGAGTGGTTGTAATGGTTAACTATAATAACATTCATTCCATCTTCAAACTCGTCATCCATTTTCCCAAGCAGTCTCCGCGAGCACTTTTGAAACAGCAGATGGCGTCTATGAGCACCTTCCAGTAAGAAAGTTGGGAAAGGACCCCACCACTTCACGCATTATGACTCCTGATAACAAACAGAAACAAAAACAGACCAAAGAAAAGATTATCTGACCTGACAGCAGTTGGTAAGAAGTGGATATGTGCTTTAATATGCCTGCGCAAAATGTTTTGAAACCAGCCTAGGACAGTAAGATTGTTTCAGCTAGTATAATTTTGTCTGAGGTAGTTTAAGATGGTCTAAGATCAGTTTGGGAGACTGACAAGCTAGTTTTAGGTTAATTTAAGGTATGACGGATTGCATCACACACATGGTTCTGAATCTGAAGATATGGTTGTAGCAGATGTAGAAATGTTCAGATAATGTTTTTGAGCCAATATTGAAATCTATTAGGTCATATTAAAAATAGTGATATAGAATGATTTATTGCATTTATTATTTGTTATTTACAATAATAATTTGTGTTCTTATTTATTAGAATAACTTATTTAAACTTTATCACTAGATAAGTTAATATGCAGACACGAGAAATCAGGCACAATATGTAAAGTGTTATGACTTCCACTTGAATTATAATGAGACTTTAGCTTAAGGCTATAAGATTTGGTGTGATAGGTTGTTTTTTCTTCGATGTTATCATAAGTAAGCTATATTAATAAAAACGGACTCAACGACATAGTCTGAATTAAAGCAAACTAATGTACGAAAATACAAAAACATACATGTTAACAGTTATGCCATAGTTTTAAGTCGTTGACTTGGCTGTAGTAGCCTACCAACGTCTTATAAAAAAAAAAAATAAATGAATAAAATTATTTTGTCACTTTAAATTATTTTGTTATTTATTAAGAAAAAAGTTCTGTATGTGTAAATTTAAAGTTATAGCCTACTAAAACAACTTTTCTTTTTAATAGTGATGAAACAGACTTACCAGCTATTTATCTTGAGAGATGCACCTACATCTTCGGTTACTGGTTAATAAACAAACCTTTACAAGTTTAAGTGATGAAAACCATCCAGCGTAGTGTAAGTTACTCAACGACCAGACGTGTGAAATTGTTTATACTTGAAGCAGTTTTCCCCAATCGAAACGATTTGCGTCTGGCTTTTTAACGATATCCAAGTTTTGGGACTTGACTTTAAGGGCTGTCGGATTATTAATAATAATTCACCTGCGAGTTCGGATCCTAAACTCGAAATTTCGCCACTTTCCTCAAAATTCCATCACATACTGGGCGGGAACTCGACAGCTCTTTTTACAGGCAGCGAGTGAACGTTCTGCCGTCTGTGTTTGGAAGGTTCTGAATTTGAGTTTGTTTGGAAAGGGCGCGCGCGCTAATATTGCAGACCGTGATGAGGAAGCGCGCACGTGCTCGGGCATCCTCCGATGTTTGTCTGAATCCTATGTCATTAGACTGGCATCCCACGTAACAAAGGGAAATTACAGGGTTAAGTCACGCAGAATGACCTAACCCCGCACAAGTCGTCATAATGATGACCTCTGGCACTTGACTTAGTACACAAGTGTTTGACACGACATGTATGCACGAGCGCGAAAATACCAGGTTTGGCCATTGAAATATAGTATAGACTGCATTTTGATGTGAATGAAGTTGATCTGGACAATATGAGTATATGAAATATGAATAATGATTATCGTTCATGTCACTGATCATAAAATGTAATTAGCTACAACAGTATTTATTTCACATTTTGATTTTCTTTCTGAATACTGCACTTTTTTATTATGACTAATGTGGACTCAAATGTCATACATGCCCATTTGTGAACGTTTTTTTTATATAAATATTGTGTTCATTCATTCATTTAATAATACTTAGTGTGATTCTTAAAAACTGATTTTATAATCCTTATATGATTTTGCGTCCGTTTTGAAGTTAGAAACCTACTTCAGTCTCCATTAATTTTAACTGCATGAGGAAAAAATAACTTCAGAAATTCTTATTTTGTGTTCCAAATCCAAAAGAAAGAATGTCATTTGAGGTTTGAACGTCATGAGGTTGAGTAAATGACGACAGAAATTCACTTCTGGGTAAACTATTCCTTTAATGGGGCATCCAAAGTAACCCAAAGTACGTGACTGATTGTATTTTTTTTGCCTGAACAATTTCCCCTGATGGCAAGCCAAGACCCACAGCTTTTTCACTCACAACATCTCATATCCATTCTTTGATCAAACATTGTTTTTCATGGTAAAATGGGAAATGCCATTTATTCCCTCCCCTTCGGGGGTGACAGGTCATCACTCTCCCAGAGCCTTGACCCGCTCAAGACACACATTCACAACAAAACAAACAAAAAAATCTGTCTGGTTTCATATGTGACATGGCTGGCCTAAAGTTAGACCTTGGCTCTAAATAGCTAAGCATTCTGCTCAGGGATTATTAAATATAAAAACATCAAAGCTGCTTCTAGAATGCAAGTGTTTCTTGCACACCCCCTTTCCAAATTTGTTCTCCCTTGCTGTGCACAAACCCGACTTTCTCACAGTATTCCTAAAAGACTGCATCCAATCTAGCACTCCACGCCTGGGGATGGTGCATGGGCAAAGGAATGTTTGGGGAGGGGGGTGCTGCATGGACCACTATCACGTTCTCTTGGTTCTGATCTCCCCCAGTTTACTCAGTACAATCATATGGAAAATCTCAAGCTGGGTGAAGGAAATGTGGCGGCTATGAAGATTTACACTCTTAAAAATAAAGGTTCTAAAAGGGAGGGGGGTGTGGCAGCAATAGCATAGAAGAACAATATTTGGTTCCTCAAAAAGTAAACGGTCGTCAAATTAAATATTGTTTTCTTTTAATAACCTACAGAACATTTTTACACTATAAATAACCATTTATGCAAAAGAAAGGTTCCGTGAATGTTAATGTACTTCAAGATCCACGCCAATAAAAATGCTTTGGTGCAATGGAAAGGTTCTATGAATGTTAAAAGTTCTTAATGGAACTATTAATAAAGAATAAAGTTCCATGAATGTTGAAGGTTCTTCAAGGACGCACAGATGCCAGTAAAGAACTTTTTGTTCAATGAACGTTCTTTATAGTTCCATAGAAGCCAATAAAACCTTTATTTTTAAAAAAGTAGGTGCCGTTACCTTCAAAGACAAGACATTGTTATGGCCGTTGTGCCAACTTCCTCATTTTGTTTAACTTGGACTGGAAAGAGTAGATGGCAAAGCCCCTTGAGATTTCTCTTCGGAGTAATCAGCCGGTTATTTTCGAGGTATGTTTTTAATAGCAACATGTGCTAGATTTATTGTGCTGGTGTTTGGTATGCTTATGGGTACTGCTATGAGTCAAGGCTTCCTGACACTGAACTCAGTGGTGAATTGGCTGGTTTGGAATGCAAAATTCAGTGGGAACTGAACGGAAAAAAAAAACCTCTCTTGGGCCTTCACCTTTCTGCCCTGGCCCATGCCTCCATCCTAACTGCCCTGAGCCCATACCCATACGCCTCCAATCCCTCACGCTCAGACACAAAACATCTGGCTTTTGCTTATACAGTAACTTACCACATTTTACTAGTTCCCATCAATAAAAGCGTTCTTTTCCATTAGCTGCATATCCATGCTACATCAAAACACAACAGCCTGTTCTCACATTCACATTCTCATGATCCTTCAGGGATCCAAGAATGTCTTCTAAAAGTCCTGTTTGTGTAGCAATCACAGTCCTCTCAGACCAATCTTCTGACACTGAAGAGTATCTTATCTTGGCGTTTCCCATTGTCTCTTATCAGCTGGCGTTTGGGGCATTTATAGTCCAAATGTGTTGCTCTCTAAGTATACGCTTGACATCTGTTGTTCCTGAGATACTCAACTATTAAGGTAAAATATTTCAGCACTGCTAATTGCCTTTTGCTAAAATCCTAGGTTTGAATCCAAAACATTCATTAGTTAGCGTTTGTGGAATTAGATAATTTTGCAGAATGCTAAATGAAACACTATCACATATATAGCCTCATATATACAGTATATAATTTACAATGGGAACTGTTTCAAAACGTGAATTTATTTGGCTTAAGCGCACTCTTTTAAGCACTAAATAAACTTCTGCCTTTTGCTGTTGAAAATAACTTGTGAAAAACTTGGATAGCCATCATGTAAACAAGCCTAGCACTTTGAATCCACTTGGTTCTTTCAGGACAGACTTGGAACGCTTTCCTAATCCAAATGTTTGAGGGTGGGGATGGGGGCATTGGTGCCTTGTAGATGTGTCCATTTCATGTTAGATGTCAAGTGTAGAAAGAGGTCATCTATCATATCAAACCGTCTCTGTCCTCACGGACTGGACCAAAACTTCTCAGGAATTCAAAAAGTATGCATTTTGGCTTCATATGTCCAAACAAAACTTATTCTATGTTTAGAGATGTTGTGCGAGGTCAAACTAAGACTCCCATAAGAGTGTCATGCAAGGCTGGAGTGAATCTGAATATGTGTTATTTTGTGTCAGAATCAACTCTCAACAATGCCTTCTGGACCAGTATGTCTTCAAACAGCCTGAGAACATCTTAATGAAGAAGGTCCAGTCACCATCCAGTCCATAACCCAGCACCACATTCTTAATAGTCTAGAAGTTCTTGAAAATGTATTAAGTGAAGGAGACATTCCAAGATATGTTGTTTTTCAACTCCCTCTTTCATTTGATAATGCGCAAATTTAAGCTTGCATAGGACCATGCATTTGATGATCAAATTCTAGTATAATGAGAGATATATTAATATTTACTATATCACTGGCCTGTTCCAGTTGAGCTACAGGACATATAATATTTTTCATTTTATTTGCATAGGTTTATTTTTTTTTATTTTTTAAAGTCAAGTTATTTAATTGTGTGAGAGCGCCAAAAGATGCAACAAATTTGTTGTTTTTAATGAACAATAACATTTTTGAAATGTTTTAGATATTTATTTCTAACATATCCTCTCATTAATATTTCTGCACCAGACAGATTCAGTGTTACTGTTGTTTAAAGGATGAATAGAGGGACTGACCATGGTCTTCTACCGGTCAGACTCGACATAAAGAGAGGAGATAGAGATCTGCAGAGGTAGCACGTGCCCTGTTGACCTTCTCACCACATCCAATGAAGATCAAGACTAACTATTGAACCAACCTTCCCAAAGCTCCATGGCTCCATGACTGTGCCTCAGTAACTAAAGTGCTAAAAACAACATTTCACGCCGTATTACCCTCAATAACGTCACAAGAGAACAACGCCAGATAGTAAATGCTTATTACCAAAATAAAGGTTCTCTTTCGCTTGTTACTGCAGTTCAGTGCTTTTTACCTTCATAAAAAAGGACATAGAATTTTCTAATAGTGATAATTCCATAATTACAACAGATTTTCTAATCTTGATATACTACTGTATGTTTATTACAGTCAGATTGTGATCACCATTAGTACTGCTCTTATTGTGTATAAATGTTTCAGAACTAAATGTTGGGAAGTTGGGTTGTGGCTCATGGAGGCCACCATGTTCAGATCACATGATGAATACAACAAAAGCTTTAGTAACTGCAACCTACTAAATTAAAACAGAATCTGCCATTTTGACTAATAAACAAACCAGACTGCAGAGTAGATTAACGTTGGTGGACTTGACACCATCTGATGTTCATTCCTGTTTATTTCATGCTATAACTATTAAAGAGCAACAGATGATCGGTTCAGATGCCGCTTGAACGGTGACGAGTTGTGACACAATAAACAGCCAGAAAACTTAATTTATTGTTTTCATTTCTTTAAAAAATGTGTAATTATGAAAGCTCACACTTTGATTCATACCTAAAGTAGCATGCATGTTGTCAGTTTCCAGTTTGCTCCGCGATGGCTGGTCAGACGTAACAGCAGTGACTAAGATGAAATAGTTTCGCAAAGGGGTGTAGTCTGCATTTATGCTACTAAATGTTAGTTTCAAGTCCAAAACTAAAGTCACAGTCATACCTATGAAAGCTTGTTCCCACTTTGAGGTTCAGTCACAGTTAGCGTAGTTTGACGAATTTTTGCAGGTCAAATCTAGTCATTCTCAATACGAATCTCAATACGAAAAATTCCCCAGATGGATTTCGCAACAGGTTGAAGTTGGTCACACTGAATTGTTACATAGATATTAAGAGAAACAAAGTGTTTGAAAGTGACTTCTGAGTGAGCGATAATTCCTCAGTCTGTAAAATTTTAGTTTCGCTAATAGCACTGCATCTTTTGAATTATTCAGTTACTACATATGAGATTTATAAGCTCAAGTTTACAAAAAAGTCAAATTTTGAGAAACAAAATCACAATTGGATGAAATATAGTTTGTGAGTACCATTTAATTTAGTTTTTTTTTTTCTGTGGTGGACAAAGGCTTCCTTAACATACATAAAATTTAGAAATTTAGTTTTCAGTTCTTGTAAATAAAATAATGTGTGCACATTTCATACATTTGCATAAATGACATTGAACGTGTGAGAGTTTGAAAGTGACTAATAATATTAATGATAAAGCAGAATGATAACGCAAACTTGGTCTTAGATAAACGGGTACTTGAGTGTTATACTTTGGATAAACTTAAAATCTGCTCAAAGTGAAGTTGATCACAGATATAAACAATTGCATTTTACCATGAAATTCCTCTTAGTTTATGATCTGTAAAATTTCAGGCTGAACTGAGATAACAGAGTCTGGCTAGGCGCCATTTCCGCTGGGCTGGAATCAGCCTACACACGACCAGGACAACAGACTTAGAAAACTCATTTTGGATCAGGTCTGAGATCTTTGGAGTGCATCTGTCTGGCACATTTTCTCCCAACCTCCCCGCGTCAGCACCTTAACCATTTGTGTTTATACACTTTTGAGACTGACCGTGTTGTTTAAAACTGAGCTCTAACAGAACTAGGTTTTGTGGGGGGTCTGCAGGCGCACGTTGCGCTAAGGCTACAGCACGCTTGAATGGGTGATTGGAGCAACCTGCGGTGAGGAGAAGATGTGGAGGTTGAAGATGCTGGAAGGTCATGTGGTGCTGGGAGGGTCCCTTACGAGAATGTAGTGTGAAAATAAACTTAGCGTGTAGCTGGGCGTGGGGAAGAAATAAGAAGAAGAAGAGGAATGAATTGATGTGGAATTATCTCTCTAATGAGCTCATCTTCTCCTCTGCCTCCTCCCAACTCACAGACCAGATGAAAAGCAGTGTCTATTTGAAGTGAAAACTCACAGTGTTTTTGTTAGCCATTAGCTAAATCAGATTTGATATAATCAGTAAATGATTTGTTTACCAATTATGCAATTTAAAATGGTTAACACAAGGTATTTAAATATAATTCTGGGTTATATTGTTGTATTAGCATGCCTCATATTTATATTGTGAGCAGTTCGCAGTTTTTGTCAGTTTGAATGCTAACTTTAGCAGTGTTAGCCCTGCTCTGGAATATTTTTTTCATAACTTAGACTTCTCATGCTATTTAAATGTGTGAAACATTGCTTAAAACAGTTTACAGGAGATTAAACAGGATAAAGCATACTGTCAGAAGCCTTTCAGTGTCACAATTTTACCTTATGTTAAAAGTTAAAACTGCAAATGCTCTTTCGCACAACACAATTTCTCTCAAGGTCACGAGGACAGGAGGGCTATCAGTAAATAAATGGGAAAATAAAGTAACTGGTATTGCTTATTTTTAAAGAGAACATATGTGATGTTTAACGTATTGTTATGAGAAGCAAGATTTTTGGTGTCCCCTCTCAAATGATTGGGTTGAAAAGTATTAGCATTCTGTCACCTCATCATGTCTTGTCCAGACTGAACAGGCTAAAATGAGTTTAACAATGTTTATCTAAATATAAATCACTCCAAATCAGTTTCAGTTTAATTTCAAATGCCATACAAACTTTTAAAGATTAACTACCCTGCTAAAAACCAGTATATGGTGGTTAGGTATGTTTTGATGCTGGGATGCTGGTTTAAGATGCTCCTTTGCTGGTTTATGCTGGTTTATGCTGATTTAGGATGGTCATTTGCTGGTTTATGCTGATCCTTTCCCAGTACGTGACCAGCAAACCAGCAAAGGACCAGCATAAACCTGCAACGATTTGGCATTAACCAGCATGAACCAGCAACGGTTCAACATATACCAGCAAAGGACCAGCTTAAACCAGCAAAGAACCAGCATAAACCAGAAAAGTACCAGTTTAAACCAGCAACGGTTCAGCTTAAACCAGCAAAGGACCATCTTAACCCAGCAATGGTTCACCATAAACCAGCAAAGGACCATCTTAAACCAGCAACGGTTCAGCATAAACCACCAAAGGACCAGCATAAACCAGCAAAGAACCAGCATAAACCAGCAACAGTTCAGCATAAACCAGCAAAGGACCAGCTTAAACCAGCAATGGTTCAGCATAAACCAGCAAAGGACCAGCTAAGGCATCTTCATTGCAAGACTACAATTCTGAAGTTTTGTGCGCACAAAAAAAGTTCATATCACAAATATAACGATAACAACAAAGAATGATAACAATTCTTTCCAGTTGATGATATCGTTAAAAATATTGATAATCAGAAACCACACGACTTTCAAGACTTTGAGCATTAAAGTGGAAGACAATAATTATCCAGTGTGCTTATAATCAACAGACCATTATCATCTATTGGTGTGGATATATATATAGTTATACCTATCATTCTATATTATTCCTGGCATGTTCTGCAATTTAGTCATATCCTCCCTCTGCCTCTATTAAATCCTAGAAAGGGGTCTGTGTGGTTTAACAGCAGTTTTCCAAAGTATTTTTAGCTGTAGGTCAGCACGCCCATAAATGGTTCATGCTGAGGTGCCTCCTGGGAAGGAGTTTTATCAGTAATAAAGTGCCTCATATCAAATCATGGCCTCGCAAAAGGGTTGTTGATTCTCACGGCATCTATTCCACATCAGCTCTAAAGAATTGTTTTCTATGGACTGAAACCAAAAGATTAAAACAGAACCCTCCGAGGAGGCAGACTGTCACAACTAGCGTGAAAGGCTAAGCCATTTTTCTTTCTTTTTTTTTTGCTTCATTCTGAATAACATCAATACTTGATGGCTTACATTTTGTCCTTAAATGACTTTTCAATGTCTTGAGTAGCTAAGTATATTTAGCTATAAGGCATGCTTATGCAAATGAATAAAAAATATGTTTAAATGCTTGTTGGTGTCTGCAGTTATTTACATTGGCAAGGGCTAAGCACTGGATATTTAGCTTGACACGTAATATCTGTCCACAAATGCTTTTCAAGATGTTGCTTTTCCATAGACCTTTGGAAACGGCCGTTGAATGACTCTACAACACTTCGAGTAAGTCAACGATGTTGTCTAGCGACCTAGCGCTAACCGTTTGAGCTCCTACACAAGAGAGGAATTGTGTTGGATATCTGAGGCACTTGTGTGTACCTGAGCCAGATCGTGAATGCGCTGTGTGTCTGGCCGATTTAATGACACCACTCACGGCCCAAATTACACTCAACTTGCTGTGTACGTTTGGAAAAATAACACTTAAAGTCCTGCAACACTGAATCTCTTCAGTGTTCAGTGTGTCACATCAAGAGGTTGAATTAGCAGCAAGCTAATCCTGTCGACATACCTGCTTATGTTTAGCCTCTAATCTCACTTATTTAGTTTTTTCATTTAAATTCTGTGATACACCGAAGGCAAGACTATTTAAATGATTTATACTGAAAATAGAGCAAGAATGCGTGAAGAAAGAGGGATATTTGTCAAGGTAAACAGAGAAGGCGCTTTCGGTAAAGTTGTCAACTTTAATTGCTGCTTACAGGAAACGCTCACCACCTCTGGCTTTCAAACTGCCTCCAGCTAGTCTACAATGAACTGACAGAAAACTATTTAAAACAGCAATAAATGTAAAGATAATTTACCATTTAGAATGGCATTTTTATCACTGTTATATTTTAGCATAAAATCATCACAACAGGAGACATATAACATTTGCTGGTTAAACCTGATATGCTAGGGGTGGTTAGCGTTTAGATGCTAAATTGTCTTGAGGGGTTGTTAGCATATTATATAGCAAGGTGGTTTCTAATTGGTACACCCCCAAACTATTCTGAACTCTGTATATATATATATATATATATAGTAGTTTATTGCCCGTTTAATCACCCGTCAGGTAGGCTACTATTGCATGAGTTATCATGCATGCCTGTATATATGAGTACATAACTTTAGACGTTTACTCTCAGATAATCCTGTTTTTGTTAGAGCTCAGACGGTTTGTTGTCATTCTGAAAAGAAACCCAGGCTCAGTGAAATAAGCACAGGCAATCGGGATCCGATCCTGAAACACGACGGCTACCGCTACAGGAAGAGCTGCAGCCCTGCGGCAGTCTAAACTAAACAGAATAGAGGTTTAAATCCTAGTTAATCTAGACTGAAGGATGCGGTTTACTCTGGGAACTCACTGAGGGCTATCTGACTATCAGTGCTGCGCTTGTCTACGGCCTTCACGCTGGCATCATCCACGGAGAGCCACTCTCTCTCAGCTCTGGCATAAACATCCTGTTTATACCGTGAGAGAGAAAGAGAATGATGCATGTTAGAAACACTCACTGCTTTTGTCCACTGTAAGCAAAATACAGATCTGATTAATATCTTTTTTCTTTCCTAACAAATATAGAATATGTATAGATATATTTATATTTAAAAACTACATTATTTTCATTAATTATTAGCCTAAACTAAAAAAAAAAAGTAAAACGATGAATAAACTAAAATAACCCAGTCACATGGCAAATCCGTAACGATCAGGCACAATAAGGATCATGTTATAGACTTGAAGTTGTGACATCATCAAACCACACCACAAAAATAGTGTTTCCTTATTTCATCCACAATGACAAAATCCTGACCTGACCGCTAACATGAGACTGTACGTGAGATGAATGATGAATTATGTAAAATACACTTTTTTTAGAAGACTGATATGACTTCTTGCCAATTTATCAGAAGCTCACGGAAAGTCGTTTTATGTTGCCCCCTTGTGGTTAGTGTCAAACCCAGACTGGCTTATATATGTGTTTGCTTTAAAAAAAAAAGGCTAATCAAATATGAATTTTGATAAAGTTTAAATATACGCTTTTCCAATACTTCTCACATAGAAAATGTATTATTGTTGCCTGCTATCAGTGATAAAGTGTGCAAACATACTAAAATGAGCTGTTCTCAATTTATCTGTATTACTGTGATACGAAACCCTGGTAAATGGAGGGAAATGGTATTTGTGTTTATTTAGGCCGGACTCATTCATTTAAACTATCAGCACTTCTATTTTAAACGTTTGGGGGGAAATTAAATCATTTTTTTTTTTTTTTTTTTTTTCTCGGTTCACCAGAAGAACAGGCATCCTGAGACCACTAGTAAAAATATATTAATCAATATACCTCATATGGAAGATGTCATGTGCTCAGATTATTGATGTGGGATGAATAGTAAGTAAGTAAGTAAAAATTTATTTTATTAATTTAGTGGAATATGATCATAGGTCTTTAAAGATGTTACATTTTTATGGAAATATGATTATATTTTTTAATTGTCATTTAACTCTAAATAATTTTTAAATTGTTTGTCATGAAGCAGCATCTCAGGAGAATTTTAAAGATATTTCAAACCAAATATGACTTTCATACATACAATTTCATGCATGTCCGCCGCTGAGGACACTAAAAGTATGTTCTTCGTGCATTTTGAGAGACATAACAATTGAATAGGCCTATGTAAATTTAATAATTTAATATATAAATTGGTTACAGGGTATAGATACACTGTATTTAATGGGAAAACCCCAGGGATATAATTGAACACATATTGCATAAAACAAAACTGTATATGAAATAATTTTTCTTATATATTTTATAACATAGTTAAGAATCGGTCTTGAGCCAAGTTTAGCATTAAAAAATCCTGAAACCTAAAATTTGATTGGTGATTTTAAAAAAAACATGCTTATGCATGCTGTTTTTAGAAAAGCCCTACTGTCCTGTAAGAGGACATAGAATAAAATATAAATAAAATATAAGTTTTCTCTATTTTGTAATGCTCTAAACAATGTTAGGACATAAAATCTATGTAAAGAAAACAACAATTCACAAAGCTTTCTTTTTTGCTGGTAGTCAGAAGAACAATATATGATTGTAATATTTCTTTACGTTTTTTCTTCTTTACACCACAAAAATTCAGTGTATTTTCTGCTTTAAGTTCTGAATCTCATGCAGATGTTTGGATTCGAAAAGAATCAAAGTTCGAAAACTGTTGTAATTGGCCATCTGAAGAAAAGCTCTGAATTAAACAAAAGTATTGTTTTACGCCTCACAGTGTTATATTTAAGTGACCAAGTTAATATTTTTCCTAATAATCATGTGTTCTGTGTTCTTATTTGGCCACTTAAGCTTGTGACATTCACAGAAAAGACCACATTAATAAAGTGAGATAACTTTATGTTGACATTACAAGCAAGGAACTTTTATTTTGATAAATCAAAACAGTTTCAGGCGATTAACAAGCCAGCCAGCCAGTATTTGAATCACTGATTTCTGATCGTCCAGAACATTTGACGTACAATGACACTGAGTCATTTGCAACATGTTAGCTTTCATTTTAACAGCTGATAGAAATAGCGAACGACTGGTACAGGTTACAGATAAAGAGAAGTGATAACTGGAGAACTCATGTGAAGAACCTGCGAAAGTCTTGTGCTTGCATTAACATGCTCATATATGGTAACCATATATTTTCATTCAGTACATTGTTTTGAGAAAATCAAAATTTTGATTGTTTAAGAAATCAAAAGTTGGGAAGAGGTTAGTCTCGTTTTAGGAGCCCACAGACATTGCCCCCTGGTGGTTTCTGATAATTGGTTCATATGTTATATATTCCTAGGCACCACCATCCACATGGGATATTCTGACAGCTCTGTGAGACATAATCTGAAAATTGTAAGACAAAGCCTAAACTCAAAGATCAAAATAAACATTTTCTGACCACATTCTAGATCTACTTTTTTTTGTGTGTTCTGAGTGTTACGTCTCTGCCACGGAGTAAAAAATAAAAAAAAGCTTATTATCTTTTATTGTTTTGTCATTTATCTTCTCAGAACTGTGAGTTCATGTTTTTCTTTTTTTCCACAATTGTGCGATATTAATTAAAAGATAAGTCAAGATCGTGATTTGCAAATTTATCTTTATTTCTTCTGATTTTATGCTTTAGAAATATGACTTTCTATCCTTATCTATACCGTATATTAGCTGTTTAGAGCACACAAATGACTGTTCTCAAACAGTTTTCATTGAACACTCCCCTTAACCGCTATTGGTTGAGAAAACAGATAACTCCGCCCCCGGCGCACACCATTGGTTGATCAAAGGTGGCAGTGCAAATGCTCTTCTCATGTAAAACGCAACAACTGTGATTAATTACTGATTGCGTTATATTAAAAGCATTACATTATCATTATGACATGATAAATGACATGCAAGAGTCAACAGAAATGAAATATATGATGAAATCTGATCTCCATTTAAATGATCCTCCATCAGTTTTCTTCTCAAATTTGTCAATACAGTGGAGAAAAAGTATCTATTTTGGACCTGGTGTGAATAAAAATGTAATTTTGATCTATAATTTCTAAGAAAACGAAAAAGAAAGAGACATTACACTGTGAAAAAGATGCTGAAATTTTATTATTATTTTACGATTTTCTTTACATGTTGAATTGTTCCACAGCAAATTACTTGTCAGCTCTTCTCAGTTAAACCACATCCTCTGAGAAACTGATGCAGGTGTTTGCAGACTCTCTTCGTTTCTGATCTGAAACCAGTAGTATGGTTTCTGTTAGTCACTAGGATTGGGCTTTGGGAAAGAAAGCATAGCTTATAGAATATCAGGGCTAAAGGACGAACTGATAAACACACACTGATACACATGATGAGTTTATCTGTGAACAACACACTCGTCACACCCCCTTCATTCTCTCCATTGACTCTCCATGTGTGATTAGTACAGCAGATCACATGGAGTGCCGTCCAATGCCACAACAACACAGTCTGTGAGCACGTGCAAGTTCCTCTTTTTTGTAATTCAAGCCTTGTATAATAATCAAGGTCTTTACAATAGACTGATATGTGAAGAGCTTGTTTAAAGGGGTTCCTGGTTATGTTTACCAAGACTTTGAATCAGATAAATCCATGTTATACTAAACTGAATAGAGAATTTTATTCAAGTTACTTAGATATCACCTCTGTATCTGTGACCATCTAATTAAAAAGATCTCATTTCTTAAACTCTCATTCTGTCCACCACTAATCTTAAACATAGATTTACACCCTTACTGCATTATTGTAAATTTAAGTAAATTTAAATGATTTTAAAAATTAAAATAATTGAATCCCATCCTAATTCCTTAAAGAAAATGTGTATTTCACCCATTAAAACAAACTGCACTTCCTATTTATTCTAAATAATAATATTTAAAGAAAGAAAGAATCAATCCACAAAGTGTCAACCCCCCCACCCACCCCCCCAAAACACTCAAAAAAACAAAGTATCACACTATCAAATTAAAATATTAATAATATATTAAAATAGTTACTTTAAATTGTAATAATATTTCACAGTAGTAGCATACACTGTAAAAATTTGCTGTAGAAATTACAGTATTATTGGCAGCTGTTTGCCAGTAACTTACTGTAGATTTAAATTGATGTTATTTACTGGCAACAGTTTGTTCAAAGTTAATTGAACATTAAACA
>JAUCMT010000053.1:8741872-8746872 GCA_032357475.1 Enteromius thamalakanensis
ACATATATACATATACATACAATATCATTGTGTATATTTATTATGTATAAACACAAAAACATAAATTACATATATTGTGGTAAAAAGAAAAACAAACATAAAATCTAAATAGCAGCTCAGGTCATCATGTTTTTCTCTTAAAGTCTGTCTTTGCTCAACATTTAATAACAATGCTTTCTTTGAGAAACTCTTAACAAGTCAAAGCATTCTTATTCTGTAAAATCTATGAGAATTATTTTTTAAATAATACCATTTTCTAATACCATAATTTATGTAAACATATATTCTTTAAATTTGAAAGCAATTAATCATGATTAGTTGCTTTGCAGTCCTACTCTATAAACAAGTGCATTTAATCTATTACTTAACATGAAACTTATGCAGAACAGTTATGATCATTGGGTAAATGTAATATCCTTGTCGCTTTTCACCAGGAAGAACCAAAAAAAGTGCGCTTTGACTACGATTTGTTCCTGCACTTGGAGGGTCACCCACCTGTCAATCACCTCCGCTGTGAAAAGCTCACGTTCAACAACCCAACTGAAGAGTTCCGCAGGAAGCTGCTCAAGGCTGGAGGGGTACGAGCGGGGGATGGGCGAGGCTTACCTCAGGGAACACCCTGTGCGGGTCACCTTTTTAGAATCATCAGAGTCATGTGAATTCGGTTTCAGAGCGAGTGTTGCAGACGGTTGAGAAAATATGTGCGTTACCGTTACGCAATTAGCCTCATTAGTTGGAATCGTTTAAATCTCAAAGGTGTTCATGCAGGGCTAGTCAAAATACGTCCCCTCGGTTTACAGGGGAAAAAAGGATGTCCCCTGCTGCTTGTCTCTGCTAGTCCTAGCAAACAGTCCTCCAGAGCTGAAAGCCATTGTCAGGCAATCTGTCCTAATGGAGTCACTGTTCCCATCAACCAAGACAAGTAACTTTACAGGATTTGATCGGGCTAGTCTTAACTTAACCATCTATCACTGGTGGGATCCTGAGTTATCTTTGGGCCTGTGCCAAAGGATACACATGCTTTTTATGAGTCAACTGGCTTGTAGTCATTCATTTGGTTGATCTTTGATGCTTTTTGAAGCTCCACCAGCAGTCACGAACTGGGACTCGTTTACCCTTAAGACATATTTAAAGAAATTATTATTCTTGTGAGGGCCCTCTCTGTAGTTTTAGCTCACCCTCTCTTGCCTCGTTCCAGTAATTCGAATGTTTTACGGCTGGGGCTATGACACCATCTCCTTTGGTGCTTGTCTAGCTTACAGATGAGGCATGGCAGGAATCGAAACAGTTTATTGGCAAGCGGGAAGTTGTTTTAATTAACAGAGAACCGTTCGCTAGAGCAATATCAATTTAGTGAGGTGGTGACTGAGGAAGATCCTTTCCAATTTACCTGATTGTTTTGGCTGAAGAAAGGCATTTAGTCATTACGTCAGGCCAGGAGTAAGGAGTGTTTTTTTTTTTTTTTTTGGTATTTTACCAAATAGGTGTTAGAGTGTGTTAGTGTGTAAAGAGTGTGTGTGTGTGTGATGGTTTGTGTTGATTCATAATCTGTATTTTGACTGTAATATCTGTGCTTTGTCATTTACAGCAACGCGATCCTCACAAAAGATCTTCAGAGGACTCTAAAGTAAGGACAAACTCAGTGTGTTAAACAGAACTTCAACAGTGTTTTCTTTGGCTACCCTATTACCCTTTTTTCATAACATGTAGTGAACAATTTACTTGCGTATTTGATTTAAATAACCCAAAATTCTATTGTCTTCTTTTTTAAAATACAATAATAACTCTTCCTTGCTTTGTGTGTTGCACATTGAAACATGGTAAGTCATGCCAATAAAAAAAATGAATAAACATAATAGATTCTAGCACACGATAAAGTTTGAAAGCTGTGCAGTTTTTTTTTTTTCTCATGCTCACCAATGCTGCAATTATTTAATCAAAAATACAGTAATATTTTTCCTTCTTACTGCAATGAAAAGAACAGCCTTTATTATTCTTATTCTTGCTTTCAGGCGGTAATGTGTAATGACTGATTGTAATTTTTCACTAATTGTTCATCACTGTTGTGATTTGTCTTTGTCTCATAGGTAATGGTAATGCAGGAGGGCTCTACTTCTCTGTTCGGGCAGCATCTAAAGCTGCCCACATTACCCAGCAGCTCATTAACATTGACCTTCTCTGACGTGAAGAAGAGCAAGTCTTTCCCAGGGTCAAAGGTGAGTGCGGATCTCTGAGTCTAAGAGTCTGAATTTTGAGGAAAACTTGGATCGGCATTTGAAAAATTCCCAGTTCCTCCAAGGAGTCCTGCTTAATCCTGCATATTTGGCAAGTTGAAAGACGTTAGGGGCTATTTAACTCCAAGGATTTTAGAGATGTGAAACTTGGCTTAAGTCGAGCATTTCTTGGCTGCTGAGAAAGCACATGCTAGCATTCCGATGACGCAAACGAACTCACCAGGTGTCCCATTCCGACGGCGCTCTGCATGTGCGAAAAGATTCAAATCTAGACATACACCACAATGTTGACAGCTCTCCAACGCATTCCTGTGAATCGCCCTGTACCGGCATTTTAATTAAAGACAACGATCATTTTTAAAAGACACAAATTGAGTAGTGCAAGATTTTTTTATCCATGCATCTATGAAACCACATTAGCCGTAGTGCTAGTAAATCTTGCTTGGCTACACACCGCCACGTTTCTTCAATTTTACATTTATTTTTAGCCTCCTGCACAGTATAACACGGCTTGTTTTGTACGCTAGCTCTTACAGTGAAGTTATGAGAGTCCCCAGTACACATGGAAACGGTTCCCAATCCAAACAGGCCCTTGCGTGTGATGGATTACTGACAGATCAAGGGTCGTTCGCAGCCAACCTCCCCTGCACTGCTACACCGCTCGCTTTAGCAAAAACAAAAACGACAATCTGCGCTTTGTTGTCCTTCTCCCCTTCCTCCACTTAATTTAATGTCATGGTTGAAGATTTTGAAGGTTGATTGATTGCCAACCATAATAGTTCCTGGAAAAGTCTGTTGTGACATTGACAAATGCAAAACTAGGCTTCTCTTGGAGAAGTAGTCGTAGTGCTTTGGCGTTAACAAAATGCACAATGACTGTTAATAGCACTGATCAGTAAATAGTACTTTAGCGTGCCGATTGTTATTGATTGTGTGTATACATAACGTAAACTAAGTCTAAATACATTTAACATGAACACATTTAAAGTGACTTTTTTGTGTAGCCAATTAAAACCATTTCACTTTTGTTCTTTACAGTTAAGTTTCAAACAAAGTTTATTTAGTCCATTTCTGTATCAGGTAGAACAATAAAAGATGGGTTTAAAGGTAGTCTGGGCAGGTTGTAACACCTCTTCTGTCTAGACTGCATTGATAACTTATTGACAGGGGCTAGTTAGCTTGACCTGAAGATAGGGATAACCCTGTCATTAAAGTCAACCGAAAGCTTGTTCCTTCAGCCCTGTGATGCCTCCCAGATAGCCCAGAGTTTACCCTCCCCCCAGTGGAGTTATTTTTAGCATCTTTCTGAAAAATTGTTTATGGAAATGCTTCACATCTGGGTTCGGCTGTTTGCTTGAGCACACATCATTTGTCTGTTATAATGGTAGGAAAGTTGAAAATTTGAATTTTTATAGCAGTCGTATGTGCATTGTTCTTCATTTCACTAATAATTTCACTAACAAAATGCATAGCAGTGGTGTTTTGAGCATGGAAATACTATGGTATGTGATTATGGCTGTGCTATACACCACCATTCAAAAGTTTGGGGTTGGTAAGATTTTTATTTTTTTTTTTTAAGTTCAGTTAATGTCTTTGCATGTCTCATCATGGCTGAATTTATTCATCAAAAATGCTATAAAATTGTGCAATATTATTACAATTTTAAATAACTTTTAATATTTTAATGTATTTAAAATGAAATGTATTTCTGTGATGCATCGCTAAATTTTTAGCAACCTTTGTGTCATATGATCCCTCAGAAATCATTTTAGTATGCTGGGTTTGAAGCTCAAGAAACATTTCTTATGGGAGCAATAATTTGGACTTCAAATAGAAATCTTCTATAAAATTATACATTTTGTGACAGTTATTTTTTATTAAATAAATAAATTGCTGAATGTAAGTTAATTTCTTTAAAAAAAACTTATATCATCACTACATTAGCGTAGCCTGTGCAGTAAGTGGCTATATCTTTCCTAATATTCTTATCTCATTACAGGACGGGTCTAAAAGCAGCAGTGCTCTTACAACCACAAACAACATCAGCAGCAGCTCCCTCAAGCTCCACAAACCGTCTAAGGACCATAAGGACAAGCCTTCCAAAGACTCAAAAGAGTCCAAAAGTGCCTTCAGAGATTTCAGCAAGGACTCTGGAAAACTCTCTAAAGATTCTAAGAAACCCAAAGAGAATCAACCAATTCAGGAAGAGCGGCCTGTTCCCCAGATGGGATTCAAGGAGCCCAAGACTACATCGAAAGAGCAGCGGCCATCGGAGGGTAGCTTCTCAAGCTTGGGACAGAGTAAACGGCGGCCTGTGTTGGACAGTGATGCCCATGTTACCAAAAAACGGAAAAGCAGTTTTTCAGAGAGCTCGCAAAAGCAGCAAGCGTGTCCGGCTTTGCTACAGCACCACCATTTGGATAAAAAGGTTTTGAAGGACAAGCCGCAAATCCGGCCTAGTAGGTTACAAAACACTGAACTCTCAGAGAAGAGAAAACCGTCAGCGTTACCACCCTTCCAGGATGTGCTGGACCCAAATGACTCCGACATGGATGACAACACGTTCATGAGATCAGATGTAAGTGAACTTCTAATCGTTATACTTGAGCATAACAACATGAAAATTCCCCAGTTGGATACCAGTTATTGTAATCGCTGTAAGCATATTGAGCTTTATCATAACCTTCATGAAAATACAATTTGCTAATAGTGAAGTCTTAGTAATGACTGTTAAGATACTATAGGGTGTCCATAAAATATTGTTAC
>JAUCMT010000053.1:8749372-8766983 GCA_032357475.1 Enteromius thamalakanensis
TTCTTCTCCCTTTATATTCTCCACATTAGACAATAACTTTTCATTTAGGAAGCATTTTCAATTGAAATCATTTTATTTATCTATTCATTTCTCTCATTTCCTGTAGCTTCTCTTCCCTTTGTGATTATGAACATTACTTCCAAACCATACGAGCGTGGCATCTACTGCCAGGACGAGAGCATTACTTACCCTTTAAAAGACGACACAGTCTCCCACGTGACCCTGGCTGCAGTCACCATCACCTGCACTATCATCATCGTGAGTCCCGCTTTCATTGATCTCCATCAACCCTTCCATGATCTCATCATCCCATGAGTCACGCGCTGATTCTCAACAAAGTGTTCGTTCATGACTCTGCACAGCAGAGGGTTTTATTATGCACAGCAACACAGCGTTATGTGCTCATGGACTTGCTTGACATATTTACGGCAAACCTAACTTTGTCGCGATCTAAACGCATGCATATTTCCAAACCAAATTTTCACAGACCTCTTCTGTTCCTCTAGATATCTTCGGGTGAAGCATACCTGGTGTACAACAAAAGAATAAGATCCAACTCTACCTTTAATCAATACGTGTCGGCCATATATAAGGTGCTGGGTGCCTTCCTGTTCGGGGGAGCCGTAAGCCAATCACTGACGGACTTGGCCAAGTACACCATTGGGCGACCAAGGCCATATTTCTTAACATTATGTGCTCCCAAAGTCTGCAAAGGATACGTGGCCTCCATCAACTGCACTGCTGCTGATAAAAGTGCTGTAATTGAAGCCCGGTATGTTTCTTAGCATAATTATGTATTAGCATCTTGATTTCTGTGAATTTCTTTTGAAACTGTATGCGATTTGTGTCGTAGGTTGTCCTTCTACTCGGGTCACTCCTCCTTTGGGATGTATTGCATGCTGTTTCTAGCGGTGAGTGCTATAGCAGCCAAATGCTAACATGTTAAACATTTAAAGGGGTCGTGAACGGCGAAATCTAAATAAGCGTGTCGTCAGAACTCAAAATAATCTTGTTAGCCTAATAACACCTTATATTGAGGTCAATCTGCAAAAAAGATTTAATTCAATAGTGTGGATGAACACCACCTCCGCAGATCAACGCCTGCTTCTACATCGCTGCCTGATTAACTCCGCCCACCAGTTTACACAGTAGTGGCAGACCCAAGTCTTAAGAGTACCAAACATCCATCTATAAAGGATGTAGGCTGTCAAACTTTACACAGCTGTGGGCATCTACTATGACTCTATAATACATCATGTCTATTCAGACGAAGTTGTTGAGATGGGAAAATAGCCAATTGTAAATTATGAAGGTTTTTTATTTTATTTTATGTAAATCCCTTTGATAACATTATAAGTGGACCGCAGAGAACAGTACAGAACAACATAAAAAGTTATCTTTCAAATCTGCCAAGACAGGTTCTGCATCATTCTTAGTAGAGAATGATGTTGTGATTAAATCACATGTGCAAATCCTAAACTGTCAGCATTTGTTATTTCCCGAAGGCCAAGAGAAATTAGAGCTTCTTTTATTTTTAGTTTTCTAATCCTCTCAACATATTAGGTCATTATTATTTCTCTAATGAAATCCCCTCTTACTCTTTTCTCTCACCAGTTCTATGTTCAGGCCAGACTGAATGCAAAATGGGCTCGTCTCCTGAGGCCAACTATCCAGTTCTTCCTGGTGGCCTTTGCCGTGTATGTAGGTTACACTCGTGTGTCTGATTATAAGCACCACTGGAGCGACGTGCTGGTGGGTCTCCTCCAGGGGGCGCTCATTGCAATTCTCACTGTAAGTTAACCCATTTTTCTTTAAAGAAGCAGTATACCCCAAAATATCCAGAAACGTCCTCAAAAACTAAAACCCAAAAAACAAAAGTGTTTGTTGCAAATCTGTATTGCAAAGTACTAGAAAGAAGTAGAGTTTGGTAATGATTTTATTTGTAATGGATAAAATGTAATAACATCAAATTATTTGAACGGATTACTGCATAGCTGCTAAACGTCATTGTCTCTTACAGGTGCGATACGTATCCAATTTCTTCAAGGTGCATCCTCATCCTCAGAGGTTAAGTTCAGAGAGGGCAGACAACGAGGAACGGAAACCAAGCTTACATTTAAGCGAGGTAGAGCACAATAACCATGTAAGCTGTACTGGAGCCGTGTGAGAGAAATCAGGCCAAACACTACATCTCCCACAAACCACTGGACTGACGGGAGGGGGCGGAGCAAGTGTGCCTTTGTTTCCTTTGAATGAGAGAGAACTTTTTATACATATTTAATCTTTTTTTTTTTTTTTTTTAATCAGAGTGATTTGCCAAGGAAGTTGAGGGGCCGGATTGATTGAAAAGTCTGTGTACTGGACGGCGTGTATAATCTTATTTGAATTTTAAATTGGTATTGTTGTGTAAAAAGTGGCTTGCTTTTCTTATTTAATTTGACGAACCCAACAGAATTGTACATTATGTTGTTAAACATGTGAGAAATCACTTTTGCTAATATTATGTGCCTTAGTAATTATATATTAATCAGGACTGCAAATAGTGAATACAGTAAAAAAATAGCTAGGATATCTTTTTTGTTCCCCTATGTTTAAAATTTAAACGTGAGATACCACTACATCATCTGCAAGCCTGTTATGCTTTATATGTTCAATTTTTGCATTTTAAGTTGGCTTTATTAAACTTTGGAACTGTTGTTTGCATTTGACCAAATTCCTATTAAATATTTGTAATATTAATCTGCTTGATGGTTGAGTACTGCATTGTGTATTTTTTTTACATCAGTGCCTTTTCGTTTTAAAATGCTGAATTTTTGCTATGGTTAAGCCAGCATTTTTGACCTTTTTTTTCAGGAAACAGAGCTCAAATATGATGAAATGGAATCTGTTTTTATTGCATTTGCATTCTACTGAAGAAAAAAAAACATTAGCACGGTACATTCAATGTTTGCATATCCAGTTAGCATATTTTAATCCAGAAATCTTATGTCAATACCTTATGTGTTTATGTAGGCTATCCACATGTAAACTTTAGTTTTACATTCCGTAAAGCACATATCAGCCAGAAGTGGCTGTCAAACACTTTTGATCTTATTTGGTTTGAAAGTGTTTTTTTTATTTTTTTAGCCATGTTCTTTCCCGTCAGTCCAGCACTGCAGTAGTCTGGCATTTACTGTTGACCATTTATTCAGCCACAGCCATGACTTCAATTGAGATGGTCAAAATTATGTAGTCGGCATTCTTTCAAAAAGAAATCTCAAGAAATGAGTTAGACCTCCAGTTACAATGCAAAGGTAAGAAAACTGAGAAATAAATGCATTGTTAAATACTCTTACTTTTATTAAATAACAAATGAAAGTCAAATGAAATGTATACACTCAGAGTGATCTGTAGTTGCACATGTTCAGTTCATTTTTTGTGTTATAACCAACCAGGTCTCCTAAAAATACGTACCTCTGTGCACTTTTTGTACAACGCTGTTTTTACATTGACAGTTCGCTGCAGTTTCAAAGAGAAATTTCTGTTTTAGTGGCACTAAAACACAGGGTTAATATGTGAACACCTGGCACATTTTGATTATGTTGCTATAGGTACACATTGCTATGTATTTATGCTCTTTTGTGTTGGAAATATGCCCTACACCAAATCCAACCCTAAACCTACCCGATAGAGTTAACAAATTCAAAACTGATATAAAAACACATTTGTTGATGCAACCTTGACAAATTTTGACTTCCTTTTACACAGATGTGATCTGTTTTGTCGAACCGTAGTTACACAGGATTCAAACCGGAGCTCCTTGCCTCTCAAATACATCTCTGTACTCTGTGAGCTACTGAACAAACCTACCGTCTATGAAAACCTATAGAAATGAAGCTCGATAGGTTTGATGCTAACATTCAAAAGCATCAGTTTTCAAATCTCCCGGCATATCAAATTTTATCAAAAATTATTTGATATATTTATTTGACCTAACCCTAAGTCATTAAACGTAAATTTGTGTGAAAAAAGATGCCGGAGTTTAACTACCTTTAGCGTTCATTTCTTTTTTTAAACTGCAGTGATATGTACTTTTCGGTACATATTTTGTGTTTCACTAAAAAGTGCACCGAGGTACATTTATGCTATGAGACCAGGTACTCACTGAAACCATTGGTACACCATGGTAAAGCTTCCATCCTACCCTTGTGTTCCTAAATGGCAATGGTCTGACAAAAAAATTCTTGCTAAGTTATATCATGTTGTGTTGCTCAAATGTAAGTTGTTATTTTGTGGGTTTCCATCTGGCCTGATTCCTCTCAGCTTATGGAAGAGTGGTCTTTAGAAGATGGGAAAGAATTTATTCGAACATTTATCACCTTTATTCCTTTGGGGATAAAAGTTTGTTGTCGCATTACTGAGTTATTTAGCTATGTTTCGTTCTTCAGTAATTCATTTGTGCATCATTTTGTATGAAGATCAGTTAGCTTGTCACATTTTGCAAAACAATCTTAAAATACACAAGTGTTCAATGCTGCACAGTTGAATTTACCAGGAGGAGTTTTTCTGCTAGTGTGAACTACATTTTCATGTTATAGCCTATCCAACTTTTCCTATGGCCATGATGCTTTGCGCAAATTATGTGAGTAACCTCGATTTTTTGCATTTTCAAAAACTGGGTACAGTGAGGTAACATTAATTTACTCACCCTTCAACCATCATTTATTAAAACACATCAACAGATTAATAAATAACTATAGATATGTTGTATATCATGTTAAATTCCTAAAGATTCTGAAAATAGGAAGTGAATAAAAACATTTACAGCCCATCCAGTCAAAATTATGGATAATGATTATTTTTAGCGGATTCATATGATTTGAAATACACTGCTCGAAAAAATCAAGTGAACACTTTTTAATATTAACATTGTGCACACAAAATCGTTTTCAAAAAACCTGTTATTTATATCAACCCGCATAAATACGCTGTCGAGCACCGTACTAACTATGCCAAACCTATGGGCGGCAGTATAGGGAAAAGAATAAAGCCATGCAAGCCAATCAAAATTCTCAGAATCGACACCAATGAATAACACAAGCGACTTCCTGTTCCTTTTTTAACGTGCGCATATTTCATTTGTGTGGGACGCTCACATGACGTTCAGCATTTTCTAGCGCTTAATGTGATGTTTGAGAACCTAAAACCCTGTTTCTCCTAGTTGACGCGGCAAAAAGCAGGTTCACACTGAGCACATGTGACAGGCGTGACAGAGTCTGGAGACGCTGTAGAGAACATTCTGCTGCCTGCAACATCCTTCAGCATGACCGATTTGGCAGTGGGTCAGTAATGGTGTGAGGTGGCATTTCTTTAGAGGGCCGTAGGTAGCCTGACTGCCATTATGTACCAAAATGAGATCCTCAGACCCCATGTCAGATCATTTGCAGGTGCGGTTGGCCATGGGTTCCTCCTAATGCAAGACGATGCTAGACCTCATGTGGCTGGAGTGTGTCAGCCGTTCCTTCAAGACGAAGGCAGTGTTGCTATGGACTGGCCGCCCGTTCCCCAGACCTGAATCCAACTGAGCACATCTGGAACATCATGTCTCGCTCCATCCACCAACGCCACGTTGCACGGGGGTTGGCGGATGCTTAAGTCCAGGTCTGAGAGGAGATCCCTCATCCACCACCTCATCAGGAGCATGCCCAGGCGTTGTAAAGAAGTCATACAGGCACGTGGAGGCCACACACACTACTGAGCCTCATTTTGATGACATTACATGGAAGTTGGATCAGCCTGTAGTGTGTTTTTCCATTTTAATTTTGAGTGTGACTCCAAATCCAGACCTCTGTGGGTTAATAAATTTGATTTTCATTGATCATTTTTGTGTGAAGCTCCTCCCATTTTATGTTGATATGAGAGACATGATATCATAGGTCAAGACAAGTAGCGCTGGTGTCTGCTTCACCAATAAGTGGACTGATATAAAGGGTTGCTATGCAAATATTAGCAAATATCCAAAACTGACCAATCAGAAACTAGAGTGCTGTAGTGATTAAACCGTTTTTTCTTTTTTTGTGAGTGTAATTGTTTGCAATGCTTCTGAAATTTCTCCTTTGTTCATTTGGATCTAATTTATTACGCCATTGTTCGTCTTTAACATTTTCTCATTTTATTCTTAGAAATATATCCAATTATTGGCCAAAGAAAGGGCCTCCTTCCTTTAGGAAAAATGGAAAGTGTAGTGATTCTGAGTCATATGTGGCATATAGCCTGGCTGGCTAGAGTAAATAACCCAGAAGGGATCTGCTGTTCATTCTAAAATGCACAGAGCTGGAGGCCCAGAGAGACAATGCTACACTTCTTTCAGCCCAGGGGTCAGTGATGCCTGGCTCCCAGCCATACCAACCACCGGCTCGATGGGTTTATATATTTATACTCGCTCACTGTTGCTGCTGTTCTCTGCGGCTCTGTGAGGAATTATAACAGGTAGGACATATTGGACAGCTGCAGACTTCACGAACAACACACTGACTATTAATTCAGACACTCCAAATCTAAAGATGTAGTAGCGCTCAAATAGACTTGTACTGTTAATAAATTTGGAAATACCTTTAAATTACAGTCATGCTAATTATATCTCTGAGCCTGAAGGCCAGATATCCGGCTAACTCTAAAGGGACGTTTGGCTCCCGCTAAGGTCAGAGGATCCACAAGAGACATCTGGACTGGGCTACAGTGGCCTGGAAAATACCGGGTCTGTTAACCTGCCACGTGGGCTGCAGATAGTGGGTAAAGGGGAAAATATGAGTACTATGGCTAGAGACAAATTGAGAATTTTAAGATCCAAAAAGCTAATGGTGGAGGGAATACCAGACATAAAATCTGACAAAACATTTGGATCCATCTGGATATGTCCTGAAAGATTAAAATTAAATGACACAATAAATATGTTTTTATAATATAATAATTATAATTAATTGTATCATATACGGGGAAAAAAAGTTCTCCCCACGTGCGTAATGTGTCATATACTGACTCCTGCTGGGCATTTGACGTATAACACCTTGTCATGTGACTGAATCTTGGAAACTTTACATTGGTGGAAGTATTTTGCTGTATTATTTAAGAGTTATTCATTAAAAGTTGTTTGGTCAGACAGATATTTTAATTTGAACGCGAATTAAATACAATTTTATACAATTCTAATTCTTGAGACAATATGTAAACCTATACTTTGACATATGTCAAATACAATGTAGCATACGATCATTTATATATTTATTATGGAATAATATGGAAAAATAAGTTGCATTTACGATTTCAAAAAGCAAAACATTTGGTCTAAATGACCTAAAAAATATTATTATTTAAAAATTAATTTTATTTATAGTTATCATTGGCGGGGAACCATACACATGCTCTACTGTCTTCATCGTCTGCGTACTAATCTCGTCGAGTTCTGCTTGTTTTGCTGAATTTTATTATTCACGATATTTTAAAGGAGATGAAAAAAAGATCAGGTTCTACCGAGATTTGAACTCGGATCGCTGGATTCAAAGTCCAGAGTGCTAACCATTACACCATAGAACCACGTGCACCAGAGCTGGGGTCACACTTTAATATTTCACAACCGACAATACGGCTCGTTTTCTCTATACGTGTTTAATCTATAATATGCACAGCTAATAGTGACAGTGTTTACGCCACAAAACAAATATACGCACATCCTATAAGTTACAGAGATCTGCGTCTTCCTAACTTTGAATGACAATGCATGTTGATTTTTCATTCAACAAGTAAAAAATCTATCAGTTTGTCTTATTATATAAGTTAATCTCTGGTAAAAATGACTATATAGCGCAAAACAACAACAACAACAACAACAAAAGACCGCGGGCTGAAGCTAACGTTACCAATCATGCTAGCTCACATGTGCTGAAGATGAATACGTACAAACCGTGAAAAATTAGAAAGCAACATGTGAAGATTTCAATTACGCCCACGGTCAACATGTTCAACACACCATAACGCCTCTTCCATGAATTTTAATAGTAATCTGACGCCTTCACATTTGCAATGCCTCGATTGAACTGAAGGGGGTAGCTGGAGCTCGTAACACATTTGGCATGTTTTATCATTATTATAGTGGTTGCAGTCCTTATTAAAGCAAATTGGGATATTTGATGCGATGATTGCGACGATCACAACACAAATTAGGGGTTTTAATCAATATATTACAGCGAAACAAACAACCGAAAAGCTTAACGTAGGATAGCATCTTCCAATAGGCCAAAGCAATTAAGGCTAGTTTTAAGAAAATGTCATCACACAGTTGGTTCATTAAAATGTCAGAAATACCATATATTGTCAGTCTGATATGAATTTATTTGAAGTACTGACAGGCAGCTAAGAGCATAGTTGATACACATATTTGATTAGAGACATATCTCTCTGTATATGCAAATGCATCATGTTGGTTCCAGATAGAAGCATCGTTTTTGTCGGCTTTTCTTAGTTCTTTGAATAATTAGTGAGGTGGAATTTCTGGTTTCTGTGTTTTGAAGTCCGATATCATGTGAAGGGAGCAAATGTGCCTGGATGACAGTGTGTGTGTGGATGCTGATGTGGGTCATTACCCCTTCTCTGCCCCCTGGGGAAAGCAGGAAAGAGGAGGAGGGATGGATGGATGGATGGATGGATGGGGGGAGATTTAGAGGATAGGGGAGGGCGGGTTTCCCAGGGGAGGAGAATCCAATAAATCAGCCTGCCGTCTCCGCGCTGACATGGGGCTTGTCTGTAAGGGGTGTGTGTTTGTGTGTATGTGTGTGTGTGCAGAGGGGATCACAACAACAGCATCGCCTTGTCTGGCTGTCAGTCACCTCTATACTGGCCAAGCAACATACTCACACGCCTCCCGCAGCCCCTCATTACCATTCATCCATTCGTTTTTCTGTGCTCGGTCCTGGCAGGCTGATTACTCGCATCTCCTTTTCTCTCTTTAGTCTTTTGGATGTCGAGTTTTTCCCAAAGCGGAGTTCGCATCATTGATATGAAGTGTTTCCTTAGCAAGGTCACATCTTTTAAGTGCATGCATTGCGACAATTGCTTAAGCAGATAGTCAAGTAGACTACTACCAAGAGCGAAGCACCAACACAAATGCAAACAAATGATCTCTTCGCCACTGAGTAAGTGACCATTTCTGCTCTTAATATAGTTCTGTAATTGGAGAATGTGAAGACGCCGCTGTCGGTGTGATATGTGTCTGCAGGTATGTTTGAGTGTGTGGTATATCCACAGTGGATGGTACAGAAAGGGAAACCAATTCAATATTGAAACATTTCAATATGCAGAAATGCAAATGAGGTTTGAGAGGTTTAATATATTGTTATATAGTTCCTATATATATATATAAAGTTAAAAACTATTATGGAGACTCACCAAAAGGCCTTTTAAAATAAACTGAATTATCCAACATAGAACAAGAAATAATGGCACCCATGAAGAAACTTGTGACTGTCTTAAAATTTCAGATAATTCACTATTTTTGGACAAAGTTAGTTCAGTTGGTAAAATGTCATATGGTGCAACTCCCACCTAACCACAAACTCAATATTAATTTATTCATTTTATTATAATTGGATATTTATTTAAAATAATGAGTGAGATATTTGCACACACACATATACATAAAAGACAAAACTTTTAACTTGATGGTTACACCACATGACATTTTTATGGTAGTTGAACATTACATACATTTTTTTCATTTTTTCAAAAGCATACAAATCCAGCAAGCACATTTTTAAGGCATGCATCTGATAAAACAACAACAACAATGTTTATCGTAGTCACTGATAAATCTCTTTAAATATTCACTCTACTGCCGTCTCTGACTGCTAAAAGCATATTTTCCTAGTAACCAAGCAAGCAACGTGTTGGTCTTTTCTGTTCAGCTTTCAAAATGCTCATATCGGTGCAATATTGTGTGGGCTGCATGTGAAAGTGAATTACAGGGGGAGATCATTGATCAAGTTTGTTACTTGCGAGGGACGGCTGTGGAATAAATAATGTCAAACATTGTGGAGGAGAAAAATGTCCATCGGAAAGCTCCTCGTCTGGTCTGAAAAATAGAGATATTGACCATTGCTTGTAAAACTTGTGTGATTTCCGAGCTTTCAAACACTCCTTTTTCTGTCTCTCCACAAACACACACACACACACAGCAAATATCATATATCAGACGTCCTGGAGCATGACTCTAATGTGTGGCTCGCTTATGACTGTTTCCAATACATATGGACCGCAGTGGCCGGGAGACCTGCTCTGTGTATTAAAATTCATGGGAAAAAATGGCAATAATGACCCTCCCCCTTCCAGTCCCCATACATCCTCTCAATCTGTATCTCTCTTTTAAGCAGATCTCTCTACACTCCTCCCTCCCTCTATTTTCTTTCCTCCTCCGCATCCCTTCTTTCTGTTTTTCAGCAGCACTGCTGCCAGGTAGTGATTTCTACAGTGGGAAAATTGCTTTTTCAATATCTGCCTCTCTAATTATGAGCCCAGCTAAAGGGGTCACGCCACTGGAATACTAATAAATGTCTCCAGCGTTTTTGCACACGAAAGAGAATTTACGTGTTGTATTATTTATGTCACGCCGGTGCTTAAGAATCACTGTCATTCATATTGTTTTGTCAAAAAAAAAAAGAAGAAGCAAATTTGAAACAATTTATCCAAGATCTTTCTTAGTGAAAATGCCTTTGTGAGCTTATTAAGCTGTATTCCCCGACCCAGAGCAACACACACACACACACACACACACACAAGAGATTTGATTTAGGTCACACACTGGTTCTTATTGCCCCCCGGAGCATGCTATCTTTAAAGCGAGGCTGTGTTTCATGTGTTTTCAAGATCAAAGATCAAACAATTAATGCCGGACAGACTATCTCAGGAATCTTCAAAATCTAGATATTTCATAAACAGATGGAGAGACTGGTGGCCTAAACAAAAAGTGATTTACATAGAAAATAGGCCCTCGTTTTAAACCACTAGCCGTGGGATTTCATTGTGGGTGCCCTGAAACAATGCAAAACGATTTAAAGTAATAAAAAAAGAGAAGAGAGGGAAAAAACTACTTTACATCACAAAAGGAATTTGAATTCAAATGTCTTCACCGCGCGCACCGAAAGGGTTAAACGGTTTCTCGGTCGCTCCGAGAGCCTGACTGACGTTTGGGGTTCTGTAATTGTGACGCGCGCCAATCAGCGAGCGGTCAGCGCACCCCACGTGGGGCGCTCTTAACGCTGATTGGGTAAAGCAGCCAGTGTTGATTGTGGCTGGGTCAAACCCCACGTGGAGATTTCATTCAATCATTGTACAGTTAGCTGCACCCTTATTTTTCAATCGAAGTCCCGTGCATAAAATTAGACGAAGGGAGCGTGTGAATAGCCGACAGAGACGGGGTGCTATATTTAAACTACACCACAAAATATAATTCTTTGTGCAGGGGAGAATTTATCAGACTTTATTTCATTTGGATCAATGTAGCTAAAACATTTTTTCTTGGTTATTTGCGCATGACATCAATGACGTTATTTATTTATTTATTTTTCAAATTATGAACCTTCACCACAAAAGCAATCATAAGAGTCAACTTTTTGAAACTGAGATGTATACATCTTCTGAAAGCTGAATAAATAAGCTTTCCATTAATGTGCATACGGTTTGTTAGAATAGGACCATATCTGGCTGAGATACAAATCTAAGTGCAAAATAAAGAAAATAATTTGAGAAAATTACCTTAGTTCTTAGCTATGAATATTACTTAATCGCAAATAAAAAAGAAATATTTATGCTAGGACATTTCTAAAATATATATATTGAGCATAATCTTTCCCTTATATCCTAAACAAATATACCTGTGCTACTGGTTTTGTGGTCCAGTGTCACAATTGTTTTACTAAAAATAAATTAAAACAGGATATATAGGCCTATATGTAGCTATTATTACTACCTGTCCAGAGTTTATCCAAATTAAATGCAGTCTGAGTGTGAAGTTTAAATGATGGCATAAGTACTTTTTATTTTTTTAAAAGCAGCACAACACAAGCAGTTTGTCTATTTTTATTATTAAAAAAAAAACACTTTTGTTAGGTTAGTGTGGCGTTATCAAGATCCAGGTAGCCATTTTGTTATCATGTGACAACAAAACCTAGCATGACTATGTAAAAGCCACAAAATATCACATACTTCAGAGTCTTTAATATGAAAACAAACTAAGTTTATTGATTTGAAAAAACATATGTATTTTTATATAGTTTAGGCAGTGTACACTTCATGTAGTATGTACTTTTTTCACACAACCTAACATTTTTGGAGTCGTTAAATTGTAAAAAATATATATAAATGTAATGTATCAGTCTCAAAGACCTACTTCCCTGCTACGAACTAATTTATAAACAATTATCCCAAGGCATCCTTATTTGTCTCTGACCCACATACATAAACAAATACAGCACTGAACAGATCAATCCATGGGTCTTATCCCACCGCAGCCTGCAATGAGTGTAACTTGAGAATTTAACTCTTTGCTTCTGGTTACCACAAGCCAAACCCCTTCTCTTTTCGCACAGGGGGGGCATGCGTTTCTCTTGAAGAAAACAACTCGCATGTCCCATTGAAAAACAGCTGAGGATCCGAAAGCAAGGAGCGGATGAGGGGAGAGCGAGCGAGAGAGAGAGAAGCAGACAAAAGAAGCTGCGGCTGCGTTGAGTGTCGCGTCTTGGGAGCGCGATAGCTGTCCGTTCACTTGCTTTCTTTATTATTTTCATCAGCAAAACGCATCAAGGGCGGGGGAGCTCTGAAGGCCGAACGCGTGCATTCTGATATTTTGGAGGTGCGTCGTAGCGAGGGACTCGATACCGGACTGGGCGCATCTTATATCGCGCGATAAAGCAGAACAAAGGGAGTATTGAGCGAGGAATGCGCGAGCCGAGCTTGGCGCCGCCGAAACAGGGCCAAATGTTCTTCTGAGTCCCACAGAAAGGCGCAAACTCTTCTGAAACAACATTTTAAGGCTACACCGAAACGGAAGACCCCCAAACCGCACCGAACCCGTTATTCGCCATGTTTCCCCAGAACCGACCCCCGGTAAGTTACCTTACTACTCCGTAAAATGACCGCCTGCTTGATGCGCAATGCGCCTTTGTACGTTTCATATATATATGTAGGCTAAAACAAAGTCTGTGTGTACCCTTTGTCTCGTTATTTGGGTTAAACGTTCACATGGATTGTGAAAGTGTAGTTGGCCGAGTAGTGCTACTCATCTGGGCATGTATGGATCAAATCAAGTCAAGCTTTCAAATAGGCAATGCTATCAATGTGCTTAAAGGATACTATTTCCCCTATGTTACTGTTACTGTACCCCGTGTTGTAGGTAGATATCTGGTGTTTTAACTACTGGTGTACTAGAAGTTGCAAGAGTGCCACACTTCTCTATGCCTTTCATACATTTAAGTTTTCTTACTTTTCAGATTTTTTTTTAGTAATGCATTAACCTCCAATGTGGCCATTTAGGCTTATTTTTTATTATTTTCCCACCTTATATGCTACTTTTTTTTTTTAGCATAAGGTATCTTGAAGGAAGCTAGTTGGGATTTTAGTATTGCTAGGCCAATAAATCATCCAATGTTCGTACATTTGGAGGTGTATTGATTGATGATTGCATTGCTCGGTCGATTACTATGTGCGTTAGAATAGTTAAAAAGTAAATTTATACTGCGCACTGTAAGCCTGTATTACAGATATATCGGGCACGATTTTGGTCACCCTGTTCTCCGATTATCTGTTGAAAAGGCCATATTGGTCAAATGCTATTTAATAAATGTCAGTTATCATTGAACACTCTGGGCTGATTGAATCAAGCTATGTGTTAAAATCCTTCCTGAGGTCTTCCTACAGTCACCATACACCCCTCCCCCAGCACCCCCAACCTTCCCTAAGAATGCTTTGACATTCATTTCCTAAGGGATGGAAATTAGATTCCACTGGGGTGTGCAATTTCCGTGTTCTGAAGGAGATGTGCAGTACATAGGTGAGGTGTGTTGGTTTTCCACCCCTTTTAGTTGTTGCTCTGCAGTGACCAGGTTTCTTGGTTCTTTTCTTATTTCTCTTTAGAATGATCGATTGGTCCAACCTGTTTTTCCGGGGCACCCAGCTAGTTCTGAACACGGCCTCTTTCCACTCACCTTGAACAGCCTGAGACATGAAGAGGTGCTTGGGATGTGATACAGCTATGTTTTATCATCTTAATAAGAGATCTTCTTCAGTCCAAATTGTAGCTTTTTATGTTGTTAGATACAAGTGTCCATATAAAAAAAATCTAAAGAGCGATTAATTATGGCACAGATATTTAATTTAGTCAATTATGAGCGAGTATATCTTGACGAAATTGGAATAAGACAGAGTGCGTAAAATGAAAAGGTTGAAACGCAGACAGTACCAACCCACTCATTCCTCAGCGTGTGAAGAAGGTTAATACACCTGAAAATGATCATCTTGTTCAAAACAAGCAATTTAATACAAAACCTTTTGTTTGATGTATGGATGGCTTCGGTCAAAAATCTCTCTTCATTTCCCCTCTTAACCAAGAACAATAATTTTCATGCTAATTAGTCAGTCCATCAGTTTCTCTAGCTTTCAAAGAGCTTTTAACACTTGAATGGGAGAGTAAGTGGTTGTTGTACACATGAAGTCAACTCATGAAGTTAGAGGAACAGTCCAAAAATTAACATTTTATCTTTATTTACTCACCCTCAATCAGTTCCAAGCCTGTATAAATTGTTCTGCCAAAGGAAGATATTTTGAAGAAAGTTTGCAACCAGTCTGTTTTGGGTCACCATTTACTTCCGTAGTATTTTTTGTCCTACTATGGATTGGTTGCAAACTTTTCTTCAAAATATCTTCCGTTGTGTTTGGCAGACCAAAGAAATGTATACAGGTTCGGAACTACTTGATGGTGAGTAAATAACGACATCATTTTCATTTCTAAATGAACTGTTCCTTTAAATAAGGGTCTTGTATTCAGACAAAAGAGAGAAAATTATTAATAATGACTACTTATACATTGCTGTACCAGTGGAAACTCATAATTGGCAGGTTGAAAGAGAGTGGGCAGTTCCTACAAGTTGCCTACTGACACCTGCTGATTGCTCCTAATTCTGGCTTCTGGAGGGATCTGCTCCAGCTAAGGCATCTCCAGCAGAGGAGCACCACTATCCTTCCCATGTAAGGTGTTTCTCAGTATTCCTCCTCGATGCTGTTACCTACAGCTCTCTAAGGAACCAGAGGAAACTCAGGGCATGGCACATGCCTTGGCACCCTCAGCCAAGTCACCCGCAGTTTGCAAAAGCCATTGGGAGAAAGCATGGCATTCCTTGAAACCGAAAGAACAAACAGGCTGCGGGTTACCTCATAAAGGAAGCACCTAGAGCAATTACCACAGCTGACAAGCCAACGTCGCGGCGCTGCTAATGTATCCTGACAGCGGGGAAATTTGAATAACGAGCTTGCGGAGAAGGGTAGAGAAAAGATGTGTGATGTTAATGAAACAGGTGCCTGGCACCATACTACACCCCACGTCCCCTCCCCCGTCTAAGTAAGGGATTACTGGGGCATTCCTTAAAGCTCCATGCTGCCGTAGAGTACGGAATCAATGAAACAAGGCCGCGCCTAGGTCAGGTTCCCGGGGAGGTTCTTTAAAATGCAAATGCCTGCCGGTTGTTGACACTGTAGTCGAACGATTTCATATTCAATGCCGGAACTTCAAACGTTGCTGCGGAAAGCATCGCCTGATTCCTTGGATTCGTGTGCACACCTAAAAAGGTTCGTCTTCAAAACGTTCCGAGATACGGAAAGTCCATTCCAATTATTTTTAGCCCCAGTCCTTCTCCACCCCGTTTCCCAGGGTGGATGTTTATGTGAAAGCTTTATTTTTTAAGGAAAAACATGAAATAATTAGCGGGCTTGCTGGCTCTCCGAGGCTTGGTGAGGCTCCCATGAAAAGACACCTGAAGTGAATATACAACTGTTATTAAGGCACAGTTATAATTTAAACAATGAACTCGGAGAAGAGTTTGGAGAATCCCAAATCGGGCTCCGCAGCTGTACTCTGGGAATGGAAACGTCAAGCGCGTGGTCGGCTTTTTCCAGGAGATTTGTGTGTGAAAGCAGAAACGGTTTTATCAAAGGTTAGGCCGCCGTGTTGACAGGTTTTGGGATGTTGGTTATCATGGCCGGCTGCAGCATTTCACAGGCTGTGTAACAATTCTTGGATGCAGGCCATCTGGGAGTCTTGTAGGCCCCTCAGCCAGACCTCTGACAGAAAGAGAGAAGCTGTGGTTTGGACAGTTCAGTGGACATAGACGCAGTAGTGTTTAGCAGCTTCTTCTTAGTTTAGTGTCTTTGTTAGTGGGTGGGCATGGGGATTTGGGCGATCATTATGGTTTGATGCAACAAAACATGTAATTAGAGGAGAAGAAATGAAAACACTGCATGCACACTCACACTTTCCAAGACGTGTTGCGAGTGTGGTAAAGAAACAGACATGCCTATAATATATAGACTGGGCTTTTCATAGTATCTAGACCGCTCAAGCTATAATTTCCAGCTGACTCCAACTCTACCATGAGCTGTCCCTTCCTAGAGGTCTTTTGAGAACGATTCTTCACCAGCCAAACAAGGAGAGAATTTGACCATGATTGAAATCATCACTCCCTTAAGCTGTCTTTTTTTTGTGTGTGACCCGTAAGCATTTAGATTTAATCAGTTCAGTCAACTTGTGTTTTCAGAGTTTTGCAGATTAGTATGTCTGTGACTCTCGCTAAGACGAGTGGCCCACAATGCCCTGCCAGGTTAAACCCTTGTTGTGAAACTGTCGAGGTCAAGTGAACCGTTTATTGTGATAACTACTGAGGAAAGTTGCATGGAGGATTTTCAAGCCTTGGTTGTAAGTACACTGAACCAAAATGGCTGACATATTGAGACCGGACGCATAGAAAGAACCACAATAATGGCCTCGCAGAGGTGGTGACACTCTGTGGTTTCGGAAACCTGAATGTCTAATTAATGAACATTGAAGCTATATGCGACTCGCTCTTTGGTCTCAGGCTTTTAGGCAAAGCCTGCTTTTTGTCATTCCTTTTTTTCTTTCTTCCGGAAGTCTTTTTGCACCTGTACGCAAAATTCAATAAAAAGAGGTGAATATTAGAGTGAGAGGCTGGGTGGGGTAGAGAGAGAGGAGATAAAGAGGAAGAAGGGAATAGAGCCAAGTGTCATTCCCCCTTTCTCCCGCCGCCTCCCCATCAAATGGCCTTCCTCCTCTTGTTCTCCAGACTCTTTTCTTTGGCCTGTGAGGAGTAATTGTAGTGTGTGTGTGCTCCCTGCTAGGCCAGAGCTGTGAGAGCCCGGGGATCTGGACAGCAGATTGAAATGCAGGGCTGGAGAGAGGAGCTCGTTAGAGTCTCTAACAATGTGCCGTGTCTCCCATGAGCCGAAAGGCCGAGAGGCTCCATTCTCCCTGTGTAGTTCGGTCCGGGGGGGGGGGGGGGGGGGGGGGGGGGGGGGGGGGGGG